>MU758111.1:3144-41573 GCA_026770625.1 Nicotiana glauca
TGCAGAGAAATGCAGATGGAGACAATTCTTAGTCTCGGAAGGCAGAAAGGTAGCCTTATACAATGCAGGGAAATGCAGATGGAGACAATGCTTAGTCTCGGAAGGTAGAAAGGTAGCCTTATGCAATGCAAGAAATGTAAAATGCAAGTAATGGTAAAATCTCTTAGCTGATAGCTTTATAGCTGATAGTCGATTGCTATATTGTGGCTACTGGGGATGTCGTGTACGGATAGCAATTGTAAATAGGTGATGATTCTGAGAGTTGTATTCCCGAGAAGTATGAGTGCATAGATATATCTGATGATGTTACGACTTGAGTGCCTGCATCTAAAGAAAAATCGTAAGTTTTGTAAAAGAGGGGAAGGTTAGTTCGTATCCCCTATGGACTTTGCTCGTCCTGATCGGCCCTAGTTTCGGTGATACTATACATATCCTTGGGGTAGCATTGCTAAAAAAAACAATTTTGATAACGGACATGCATGATTTAGTAAAAAAATGTAACGTAATCATATAATTAAAAAATAGTTTTCTTTTAGATGAACTGACGATTGTGACGCAGTTCAAGATATTGCAACCTCTCTTTTCGGAATTTTGAGGGTCCTCCTCAAAATTCTGCCCCAGTTTACTGGGTTGGTGCTGCCGACGGCTGCGTGTGATGACTGGCTGAAGATCAACCTCGGAATATTGAGGGTCCTCCTCAAAAATTTTCCCCAGTTCCAATAGCGCGAAAAATGAAAATTTTATTGAATTGTGACCGAACCTATAAGGCTGCCTATATATCCCCTCTTATACGGGAATCAGGTCAGGCGTAGTTCAAATTACATCATAAAGAAATCATAATGGTTACACATAGTATCGCTTCACTGCATCTGAATTGATCGACTTTGGTCAAACTTCTCTGTCTATTTTTGCAAGTATGAGGGCTCCTCTGGTTAGAACCCGATGAACCATGTACGGACCTTGCCAGTTGGGAGAGAATTTCCCTTTGGCTTCGTCTTGATGCGGGAATACTTTCTTCAACACCAGCTGTCCTGGTGTAAACTGTCTCGGCTTGACTCTTTTGTTGAAAGCTCTGGACATTCTACTCTGATACAATTGACCATGGGAAATTGCATTCATCATTTTTCCATCTATAAGAGCTAGCTGCTCGTAGCGACTTTTTACCCATTCTGCATCGTCAAGTTCTGCTTCCTGCATAATCCTCAAGGAGGGAATTTCAACCTCGGCGGGAATGACTGCTTCTGTACCATAAACCAACATATAGGGAGTTGCTCTGGTTGATGTGCGAACTGTGGTGGGGTATCCTAATAAAGCAAATGGTAACTTCTCATGCCACTGCTTATGCTTTTATATCATTTTCCTTAGAATCTTCTTGATATTCTTGTTGGCTGCTTCCACTGCCCTATTCATCTGAGGTCTGTAGGCTGTAGAATTCTTGTGTTTAATCTTGAATGTTTCACACATTGCCTTCATCAAATCACTGTTGAGATTGGAACCGCTGTCAGTAATGATCGACTCCGAAATTCCGAACCGACAAACAATGCGGTCACGGATAAAGTCTGCCATAACCTTCTTAGTCACTGCCTTGTATGATGCGGCCTCAACCCATTTGGTGAAATAATCAATTGCCACTAGAATGAACTTGTGCCTGTTTGATGCGGCCGGCTCGATAGATCCGATAACATCCATTCCCCAAGCGGCGAACATCCATGGCGAGCTTGTTGCAGTAAGCTCGTTTGGAGGCACTTTTATCCTGTCTACATGTATCTGACAGCAATGGCATTTGCGGACGTACTGGATGCAGTCCGTTTCCATAGTCATCCAAAAATATCCCGCCCGGAGTATCTTCTTTGCTAGGACAAAACCATTCATATGTGGATCGCAGGTCCCTGCATGAACTTCTTCTAATAACATGGATGCTTCCTTTGCTTCGACACACCTTAGTAATCCCAATTCGGGAGTCCTCCTGTACAAGATTCCTCCACTGTGAAAGAAGTTGTTAGATAACCTCCGAAGTTTGCGTTTCTGAGTAGCATTCGCAAGTTCCGGATATCCTCCTGTTGTCAAATACTCCTTGATGTCATGGAACCATGGTTTTCCGTCTGCTTCTTCCTCGATATAAGCACAATAATGTGGTTAGTCATGAATATTTATCGGAATAGGATCTATGAAGTTCTTATTTGGATGCTGAATCATAGACGATAGAGTAGCCAATGCATCGGCAAACTCGTTCTGGACTCTAGGGACATGCTGAAATTCTATCTTTGTGAACCTCTTCCTCAACTCCTGTACGTGATGCAGATAATGGAGTATCTTGGAATTTTTGGTTTCCCATTATTCTCGGACCTAATGTACGAGCAAATCTGAATCCCCGATCACTAGTAAATCCTGAATGTTCATATCAATGGCCAGCCTGAGCTCTAAGATGCAGGCTTCGTATTCAGCCATGTTGTTGGTACAGGGGAACCTAAGTTTGGCAGATACTGGATAATGCTGCTCAGTCTCTGATACTAGGACTGCTCCTATGCCAACTCCTTTGAAATTTGCTACTCCGTCGAAAAACATTCTCCAACCATCATAGGATTCTACAATATCTTCTCCTATGAAAGATACCTTTTCATCAGGAAAATACGTCTTTAGAGGCTCGTATTCTCCATCCATGGGATTCTCGGCGAGATAATCTTACAAGGCTTGTCCTTTGATTACCTTCTGAGATACTTAGACAATGTCGAATTCGCTCAGTAGGATTTGCCACTTGGCTAATTTGCCAGTGGGCATGACCTTCTGAAAGATATTTTTTAGCGGATCCATTCTTGATATGAGGTAAGTGGTATAGGCACAGAAATAATGCCTCAACTTCTAAGCTACCCAAGTCAGAGCATAACAGGTGTGTTCCAATAGGGAATACCAGGCCTCGTACGGGGTAAACTTCTTGCTGAGATAGTAGATGGCCTGCTCCTTTCTCCCCGTTTCATCATGTTGTCCCAAAACACAACCGAATGCCCCATCCAATACTGCAAGGTAGAGCAATAGAGGTCTACCTGGTTCGGGCGGAACCAAAACTGGCAGCGTTGATGGGTACTCCTTGATTCTATCGAAGGCTTTCTGGAAATCATCAGTCCATTTGGTAGCGGCGTCCTTTTTCAACATTTTAAAGATCGGTTCACAAACAGTGGACTGAGCTATGAACTGGCTGATATAGATGAGTCTCCCCAGAAAACTCATCACGTCCTTCTTATTCTTCGGCAGTGGCAATTCATGAATGGCTTTAACCTTTGATGGATCTAGTTCTATTTCTCGTTGACTTACAATGAATCCAAGTAGTTTTTTGGCAGAAACCCCGAACACACATTTGGCAGGATTCATTTTCAGATTGTACCTTCTTAGTCTGTTGAAGAACTTCCTCAGATCTTCCATGCGGTCAATGACTCTCTTGGATTTGATGATGACATCATCTACACATACCTCGATCTCTTTATGTATCATGTCATGGAAAATAGTAGTCATGGCCCTTATGTAGGTAGCCCCGGCATTCTTTAATCTAAACGGCATCATTTTGTAACAATACATTCCCCATGGCGTAATAAAAGCCATTTTCTCAGCGTCTTCCTCATCCATCCATATCTGATGATATTCAGCAAAACAATCAACAAATGACTACAGCTCGTGTTTGGCGCAGTTGTCAATCAGGATGTGTATGTTCGGCAGGGGGAAGTTGTCATTCGGACTGGCCTGGTTGAGATCCCGGTAGTCGACACAGACTCTAACCTTCCCATCCTTCTTCGGCGCTGACACAATATTGGATAACCATATTGGGTACTCTACTACCTTGAGAACCTTGGCTTTGACTTGGTTGGTAACTTCTTCTTTGATTTTCAAACTCATGTCAGGTTTGAATTTTCTGAGCTTCTGCTTTACCGGTGGACATGTTGGATCTGTTGGCAGTTTGTGAGCTACAATATATGTACTAAGACTAGTCATATCATCATACGACCAGGCGAATATGTCCTCATATTCCCTTAGAAATTTTGTGTACTCTTCCTTTTCCGATGGTGACAGATGAACACTGATGCGCGTTTCCTTGACATTCTTTATATCCCCCAAGTTGACAACCTCAGTTTCATCCAAGTTAGACTTAGGCCTATTCTCAAAATCCTCAACCTCTTTAACGACCTCTTCTGGTATATCATCCTCTTCTGAGTCTATGTCCGTTTGTTGCGTTGTCTCGTTGTATGTCATAATCGTCGATTCATCAAGATAAGTAATAGTAATGCTGTGTAAATAAAGTAAATGACAGAAAAAATAATAAGAGCGAGACTTATAAGAAACTGAAATGCTTTGATAAATTTCATAATTGTTTTGAACATTGGAGCTCTTATTTTTGAAATTAAAAATGCAAAAAGGAAATCAACTAGCGAAAAAGTAAAAGTAATGCACAGTGCTTTGTTCAGCCTTGCTACCCTAAAGCTCTCCGGGCTCTAGTGGTTTTGATGGACCAATTATTGAGGCGCGCTCCTCGGCTCACAGCTTGTATGGAAGGTCCTTCCTATCCTTCCTCCTCGAAAATGACATAGCAATCCATATTGTCGTCTTCCAAAAATAGATTCCTTATTGCCGCTAATGCTTTCTCTTCTTCTGACCCATATATGACATCTGCTGGCTGGAAAGTCTGCTCCAGGCGAGGTATCAGATACTCTAGTGGGTAGAAGGGACTGCGCCATGGTGGCGACCAGTGGTTGAGCTCCTCCCAAGTGTATTCATACCCCAAACCAAAAGTGGTGCCATGTTTCTTTAGCTTAATGGGTTTGGCAATTCCCTGGAGGTTTTTTCCAAGTCCCTTGCTAGGCTCGTATCCACACCAATTCAGTATGCTTTCAATCTTGTTGTCCCACTATTTATCCTTGTCCACAGCATTGACCCACTCAATGTGGTGGTAGGTTTCTCCGCCTATTTTCCTTCTTCCTCCTATTGCCGGGATGGTCTGGCGACTGTATATAGGATTGCTACCATCGCCATGAATAATCACCTCTTGGTGATTCCACTCAAATTTCACCACCTGGTGTAGGGTTGATGCTACGGCTCCAACGACGTGAAACCAGGGCCGTCCCAACAACAAATTGTAAGATGTTGGGATGTCTATCACTTGAAAGACAACGTCGAACCAAGTCGGTCCCATTTGCAGACACAAACTGATTTCCCTAATAGTGGACCTTTGGGATCCATCGAAAGCTTTAACATTGATGGCTCCATCCTTGATCTCATGCAGGCTCTTTCCTAATATTCTGAGAGTCACCAATGGACAAATATTGAGACACCGTCAACCAGAATTCTGGTGATGAAATAATCCTCGCATTTCACAATAATATGCAACACCTTTTTGTGGATCAACCCTTCTAGTGGCAGCTCATCTTCGTGGAAAGTGATTTTGTGACTCTCCAATACTTGGCCTACAATGTTCGCCATTTCTCCTCCAGTTATGTTGCTGGGCACATATGCCTCGCTCAGCACTTTCAATAAGGCATTTTATGTGTGTCAGAGCTTTGTACCAGGGCTAAGATGGAGATCTGGATTGGCGTCTTGTTCAACTGATCGATGACCGAATACTCTTTGGCTTGTATCTTCCTCCAGAGGTCATCAAGCCCAGTTTTGGTAGGCCGTCCAGAGGCCTGCTTACTTGATTCAGCTAAATGTTTCGGAGTATAAACCCTGCCAGTTCTTGTCATACCCTGTTCCGCAACTGCTTCTCTGGCTTTGGCTTTTCCTTTTTTTTCCCTTACCTCGGCGGTGTAATCCCAAGGGATAGACTTCGTATGGAATGGTGCTATGGCTGACATTGCCACTGGGATGGGTACCCTTGCTTTGGAAGGTAACACAGCAACTTCAAATGGCGTAGGTGCCTTTGGGGAGCCAAACTTGACCTTAATCGGTCCTGGCATCTTTGCAAAAAAAGGTGCTTCGAACTCGAACGGTACAGACATGTTAACTTTAGCATCTCCAGAAGTCTGGTTCTGGACTACAATCGGATTAAGTGTGACTGTTGGTTTCTTTGGCTCGTCACCTCAGCGATTAATCCGATCAATCCTTCGGGTTCCCAATCATCTTCTATCTCAATCATGTGAACACCTACACCCTTGTGGTCCAGTAGAGGGTTTTTGCGGACATTCGGAGCAGGCTCCTTTGCCACGATGATCTTGTTGTCAATCAAAGCCTAAATCTTATCCTTCAGAGAGCGGCACTCATCAATGGTATACCCCTTCATGCCGAAATGGTATGCATAGGTTTTGTTTGGGCTGATCCATTGGGAAGGATTTTCTGGACTTATGGCAGGGATATGGGTGACGTAACCAGCAGCTTTAAGCCTTTCATACAGCTGGTCGATTGGTTCAGCAATGTCGGTGTATTGTTTAGGAGGTCTGCAGTCAAAGTTTTGTGTGTATTGTTTGGGAGGTCTACAGTCGAAGTTTGGTCGGGGTTTAGGGAAATTTTGGCGAGGTGATTGATAGTGGGCTTGTTGGGTATTGTAGGCTTGGTAGACGCGTGCAGGTTGGGAGTATTTAGGTGAAGTAGGCTGGTATGCGGGAGGTGGGGATGATTGGTAAGAAGGTGGTGGAGCTTGGTAAGAGGGCGTGGGTGCTAGGTAATTTGGGGTAGGCTGATATGTGAGTGGAGGTAATGGGTAGGTTTGGTATTTGATTGGGGATTTTGTCCTCTGTGCAACCATCACGACACTCACATCCCTTTTCTTGGACGTGCCACCAGACTGTAGAGCCTTGTTGGTAGCTTGTAATGCTTCAAGGTTAGTGACCATACCACTTTTAATACCTTCCTCGATCCTTTCCCCTAGCTTGATGATGTCGGAAAATTTTTGGCCTTCAATCAGCATCAACCTTTTGTAGTACTGTGGGTCTTGAGCCCGGACGAAAAACCTGTTCATTTGTTCTTCTTCTAAAGCCGGCCGGACCTTAGCAGCTTCTGATCTCCAAAGAGTAGCATACTCGTGGAATGTCTCCGTGGATTTCTTTTTCAAATTTTGGATGTAGAACACATCTGGCGCATTCTCTGTGTTGAATCTGAACCTGTCCATAAAATCTGGTGCCATACTTACCCAATTTGACCACTTCTTCCGGTCTTGGCTAATGTACCAAGATAGAGCATCCCCTTTCAGACTTCTCATAAAGTGCTTCATGCGAATCTTTTCATCTCTTTCGACTCCGACCAGCTTATCGCAGTACGTCCTCAAATGGACTCTGGGATCCCCTGTGCCATCAAATATTTTGAACTTGGGAGGTTTTTACCCCTCAGGAAGTTCGACATCTGGCTGAATGCAAAGGTCATCATAATTCAGCCCCTCGATACCTTTGTTTCCTTCAACACCCTCGGCTTCTTGATTTCTGCGGCCAGGTTCTTGATAAGAGAGTCTTTGTCATCAGACTCCGGTATGCTTGAAATAGGTTGAGTATATTGTGGTATGGTTTACACATAGATGGGGGTGTTGTGGGGATGATCATTTGTGGAGTTTAGTGGTTCAGGAATAAGTAGTGGGGTGTTGTTTGAGGTGTGACATGTGTTGCAGTGTTGATGGGGAGCGGGTTGTTTCTGTAGTTTCGGGATGTTTTGTGGAGGTTTGGGATTTTGAGCATTGGTAAAGTTGACATCAGGGGTAATGAGGGAAAATGATAAGTTTGCCAAGTTCCAAACTTGGTCCAGTTCTTCCTGAAATTTCAATAACATCTGTTCGAACTGGGTGGCATTTTCTTTGGAAACCTGAATACTTTGAGGAACCTCTACCCTTTTGGCCGAGTTGTTCAAATCTTCCAGTTTTCTTCTGTTCTTGTTCCTAATAGGACTCGGATGAGGAGGAGGTGGAGGGCCCTTAGATCTTTTGGAGTAGGATGATGATGCCAGAGTGCATGAACTAACCTTTTGGGGAGAGGAATAAAACAAAAGTAAAAACAAAACAAGGTAACAAGTTAGTAAGGGTTATGAGAAGAAAACGCTGCAATATTTAAACACATAGTGCAAGAATATAGATCGTGTCCTCATTTGGGTGCCTCGTTGTGCCCGAGGTAGGCCTAGCGACAAGTTGTTTTGGAGAACTTATGATGCTAAATGCCTCATTTTATTGATAAAAATAAGACGAATCCCAAAACGACACTAAAATTGTAGGAAATAAAATATCACTAATGGCCATTGGCCTTATTACATTTGAAGCAAAAGAAAATATCCTAACTACTTGGTCCCAGAGGGACCTTCCCCAGACTCGACATCTTTAGCTCCATCGAACAGCTTCACCAACTCACGCAGTCCCAACAGCAAGTAGGCTCTAGCCAAGTGTCCTCCTTCGTTTCCTTTAGCGTTCTGGCAATTTTCAATCCTCTGGATGAACTTCCTTTCCAACTCAACTAAACCCCGCTCCAAATACCCTAGTCTCTTGTTGGCGCTGACAGCCATATCTTTCCATTCTTCAATCAGCTTTTGATTGGCTTCCTAAATTTCATGATGCTCACTCTCGCATTCCCGAATCCTCTTGCGCAATTGGTTGTACTTAACCTGTACTTCAGCCTTTTCGTCGATGATCCTATGACCTTGGGCAAACCCGGGTTGTCCTAACCCACTACGATCGTCTTCCAACCAACTTGGATAGTAGGGAGTATAACCAGCATGGTATCTGTCTGGTTCTATGGAATCCTTGCCCAGGACGATTTTGCAGTGCCACATGTGCTGGGCCTGGCCCTTGTGAGGGCTATCGTCATCTTGAAAGTCGGCCCTGAAGTGAGTCATCTTGTCGACCTTTGGTATGACCTACTTTCTTCCTGCCTATCTCATGACTCGGAGAGGGACATAGGGATAAGTTCCTCTCAAACCAATGAGTATAAGAAATATTGCGTCCCGAGATCGGACGATGAACTCTTTAGTAGGGAACCATTCGAACATCCATTGCACTTTGTCTTCTTTCATCTTTTCAAACAACTCTACCCACCCTTCAGCATCTTCTGGCTGAGCAAACATTTCAGGCGTATAATTCATCCGTTTTGGCTAATGGAAGACGATATGATCATCCCAGTCTCTGCGTAGAATCTCTTGCCTATATTCACCCTTTTGGAGGTGTTCTATGAGCCAGAGTTGAAGCAATAAGTTACAACCCTCAAAGTGTTTGGCCCCTTGTTGACATTTTTCTAGGGCTCGATATATCTCAGCGACAATCATGGGTACTATGCTAAAAGGCTGGCCGCCAATTCCTTCCATCAAAGTCTTGGTGACCATGGCCAGTCTGGTATGGATCCTAGCCTTCTTCATAGGAAACACTATCATCGCCAAAAAGCAGAACATAAAGACGAAGACTCTTCTGTGGATACGCCACAATGAGGTGAGGGCAAATTCATCTAGGTAAGTGTGGTAGGACTTGCTATAGCCGTACCCCTCGTACAGATAGTCGAAAGGAATGTAGGAATCCTTCAAGCAAGTCAAGTCTGTATTCTTCTTTAGTCCTATCATTTTGAGGAAGCCCCTACCCTTGAGATTTTCTGGCATAAGTAAACCCGAAGTCTCCCGTGAAATACCATCTAATCCTCCTATTTCCTCAAGCCAAGGTGTCATTTCAAGGTCCCTGAACCGAAACACAGACCTGTCGCTATCCCAGAATAAAGTTGCAACCTCTATGATTTTGTTGTCAGGTTAGATTTCCAAAAGAGAAGGCAAATTTCCCAAGTATTTACAGACGGGAGTCTGATCACTGGAGTGAAGGTCTTCCCACCAGCTTAGCAACCTTGGGTTAATGTTGGTTACCATGCCGAATCTAGGGACTTCGTGCCTCATTTTCTGCAAAACAAAGTGTTAGACCCTTACCCCGCCAGAATCGACTTATTTAAACCAATAATTAGCATAAACGGCATTTAGTTCTCCAAATAAATGCACAGAATATGGTGGTATCCGTTTGGGTTTCAAGGAAACCCAGTGGACTTTGGACAAGGCTATCTTAAAGAGTCATTATGTGGACACCATAACTGACTCGACTAGGTTTGACCATGATGCATGCGCAGTTAAATAGAGTGAGGTTTCTATAGGGTATTAGACCGGTACCCTTGAGCGGACAACTCAAGAGGGAAAGGCACGGAACCGTCGATTGCACCGCTGATCGACTGGTTTTACCGCAAATACGCCTTTGCCAAATTTAGGGGGTGATAATATCAGAAGGGCACAACCACTCATTATAATCGCTGTTATGGTATTTGTTTGGCACAAGTGGAATATGATGTTGCAGATGCAATTACAAGAATGAAACAAGTTGTCACATAGTTGCACATTCATAAATTAATGATTACGATAATTGCTCGTAATTACAACAGTATTGAAGGAAAGCGGTAAAAGAAAGCATTAAAGAAAAGAAAAAAAAGAGCCAAGTCAGTTTTTTAGTAGAAAAGGGATAAAGACGTTAAATAAAGGCAATAAAGAAGCAATAGAGTCACAAATAACATGAAATGGTAAAAGCCTAAAGAAATCCCCAGCAGAGTCGCCATGCTGTCGACGCCCCTTTTTTCTAAAAAGGCAAAATCAGGTTCACGACATTTGGGAGGACAACTCGTTCCCTTTTGGGATTTGGGTTTTTCGAATTGAAGAGTTGCCACCTAATGATTAAAGTGCATTAGGACACTAAGAAGGGGTTTGAGTTTGAAGAACAAGAGTTTGGGTAAGGGCTAGAAATTATCTCGAGGAAAAGTTGTTAGGCACCCCTCAAGATCCATTAGTGTGGTTCCCGGCCATGTTATATTGTGACTTCACATAATCAAGTAAATAATTAAGGGTTCGAATATATAACATTGCAAATAAGTTGAAAAAAAACTTTTGAAGGGAAGTAGGGAGGGCAGAAATTTATGAAGAAGATTTGAATAGTTTTACAAGAAGAGATGAAAGCAAACAAAGGGAGAGGGGTCCTAGGTTTATGATTAATATGGATCACATCAATGCAATATCTAGAAATCACTCCTCAGAAAAGGTTCTCATGAGATTTTAGCGCATCGGTCATCATCTCCATAATCTACCCTTCCCACCCCGTAAAGGTTATTAAATGCGTGAGTTGGTCACGAATGCTTATTGTGTGCTATTACTCGTCGCGTCCTATAAGTCCTGGAGGGTATTTAGGACCACTATTCCTATGCGGTAGGGACTAGGCTGAACCCTCAGGTTTAAAGGATAAAATGCTAAGCGACATACACACCAAATAGGACCGCACTTAAGGGAACATACAAAGACAAATAAAGGCTCATAGATCCCTCCATAAATGAACACGTAATTAGCACGTCTCAAACACATTCAAGGTCTCAAAGATAGGAGTTTTAAAAAGGGGAATAGGTAACAGCAGTTGAGTTAGTGAAAGATAAATTAACCTGTTAAAGCATGGTTTGAAAAATGAAGTAGTGACAGTAGCTTAACGAGGTGCGGGGCAAGTAAAATAGCGCGATTCTGGGCAGTGAATGATAACCCAGTAGTTCAAAAACATAAAAATCAGAGACTCGGTGAGAGTAAATAGATGCACCTTTGTTTTCAGATAGAGCGGGATTTTTAATAAAAAAACAGAGTGAACTACAGAGAGTCAAAACAAGAATGGGAGCGGCAGAGTTCAAAATTAAAAGAGGCTGGTTAGTCTTAAACTGGTAACAAAATGATTAATCGATTCTTATTAGGCCTAAAGTTTTCCTAGGCATCGTATGCATTGCCTAATTATCTTAAAGGGTGAACATGCATATTTGATCCCTTTTTTTAGTCAGTTTCAAAAGAGGTACCCAAATATAAAATCGTACTTGTATTCTTAGGTTAAGCATGCTACTCAGGCGTTTGACAATTTTAACTCAGACAAGTATGACACCCTAAGTAACATGATGTCTAATGCACATAGGAGTTCCTAAAACATGATCTCTAAATGCTAATGAGAATGCAACAACAGTTATTTGCTTATTACAATTATTTGTTTGTTATTCACTGATCGTGGTTATGAGATGAGCATAACAATAGGCTGAAAGCAAAGAACTTGAAGCAGGATTTCTAATGAATGAGATTCATGTCTTGTACCGGTTATTTATTGCGCAGATAAGTAAATAAAATCCTATAAGCATATTTTCTACCCATTATTTATACTAAGCATGCATAATCCCCCCCCTTATTCACTACCCANAGTAATAAAGAACAAAATAAGAAGTTATTCTATAGGGAGCCTTCAATCAGGCCCAGTCTTCCAACGTCACACCTTTCGAATTTCACAGTCTTTGCCATGGTCTGGGTGCGGAAAAGCTTCCTGGGGTCCCATTGGGTCCCTGGCCAATAACAGCACCCAAACACTTAGTAAAATGTGGGACAGGTGCAGTGTGGGATTACCAGCCTTGAGTGTCAAAGTTTAGTAAGTACTCAGAGGTACCCAAAGCAACTCTCACACGAAGGGGGTAGAACCTATTTTCTAAGAGTAGTGTGAAGTGCAGGAAGGAGAGGAACTTGATAATTTAAGAGTTTACACAGAGTTGGAGAGTTGCACACAAGGATAATGGGCAAAGGGGATAAATATATCATATAAATATCACCAAAGGATACAGAGACTTATGCAAACTTACTAAGCATGGGTACAAAATCAAAAGAATTTAAAAAGTCCCTGAAATAGTCGGATTTGGACATAAAAGTAAATAGTAACAGCATGTAGTCATAACAGGTAAGATCAGGAACAAACAGTATTCATGAGCGTGCAAGTATCAACAGGCAATCCAAGAATCAATCACATGTTGCACAGCAGAAGCATAAGTAGAAAACAATTAGGAATAAAACACATTGAAGTAGTAATAACCATATTGGTTTGGAACATGGAATTTAATCAGAACATACCAGTAATAAGAAAACACAGCAGGATGCAAAAACCAAGTATAAGCACAATATTAGCCTTAGCTTTTCAGATGGCTAACGACAGTCAGGAACAGGGAGCAACAGCAGCACAAGAGAGAAAAGGAGAGAAATAGCACAAGAGAGAGCAATGTGATCAATGTGTGTATTTTGTGATATGCATGTGTTCGTGTCTTGCAAAAGAGAATGGGGGTTACTTATAGTACTGAATACGAGTAAACAAATAAGGTAGCAGTCCCTAATTAAGGAACTGGCATCAATCATAATCAAATCAGTATACAGACTCCCCTTTAATTATGGAATCAAAGTCAAACAGTAATAAGCAGTCATTTAAAAGGAAAGAAATCACAAGCATGGTATGATCACATAAGGAAATAGAATAGCATAAAATATGCAATAAAGACTAGGTACATGATACTCTAATTAGGGAAATAAGTCAGGCAAATCAATCAGCATATTTGTGCACACATATAAGGCCAAATACCAGTTTAATTCTGGAAAATAGTTTTCAGAATAAGGAACGAGATTGAAAACCTAGGAGATCAGTATTAATCGAGGAAAGTATCCCATAAATTAAGGAAGTAATTCGAAATCAATACCAAACCATAAGGAAAATATGCAAAATCACAATTCTAAGGCAAATATCACAGTCTCAAAGAGGGCTTGCAAGAATCAGTATAAAACCATCATGTAAATAATCAAAGAAACCCTAAGCGAAGAACACAGAATGGTAGGGGAATGAAACGCTAGCAATAAAATTGAAACAAAGAGCACGGAACTCAGAGAAGAAACCAGAAAAACACACAAACAAGTAAATAATACAAACACAAACATATAAAGCTGGGGTTTCATCAGACTTAAGAAAAATGTTTAGAAATAGTATTGAGAATCACGAATTAGTACTGAAAATCAAAAAATAAAGTGATTTCGAAAAGGGGTTCAGAAACCCTAGTTTCAAAAAAGGGAACAAAAGCGTTTAAAACTTGAGCCATCGTAAAGATTGAGTAGAGAGTAGTGCAAAACATAGAGGCGTGAGTTAAAAATTGTTAAAAATACGGAGATTCAAAAGGTTTGGTTCGAGATTAGGGTTTCATAAGAAACCAGTGAGAGAAATAAGAGAAACCTGGCTGTGAAACTTTAGGAATAATAGGGTTTATAGCACCATCAGACCAAAACCCATCGGAGAAAGGCCGGAAACAAACCCAGTCGAAGCTTCAGTGACTGTCTTATATGGTAGAGACTCATGGGGTCTCACGGATGGAGGGAACCGGTGAGATATGGCTTCAAGGCGGCTGGTGGTCGAAAGAGGCGAGGCTGGAGGTGGCCGGAGAGAGGGTGAAGGCCATCGGAGAAGAAGAACCAGAAGGTTCTAGAGAGAAGGAGGAGAGAAAGAGACAGATAGAGAGAGACCGGTCTCGAAGNTTCAAGGCAGCTGCTGGTCGAAAGAGGTTAGGCTGGAGGTGGCCGTAGAGAGGGTGAAGGCCATCGGAGAAGAAGAACCAAAAGGTTCTAGAGAGAAGGAGGAGAGGAAGAGACAGATAGAGAGATAGAGACCGGTCTCGAAGAGTGAGGGGTCGGGGGTAGATTAGAGTTTAATTAAGGAACAATGATCTGGGCCGTTTATCTTATTTGATCAACGGCTCAGATTAATTCAAAGCTGGGCCGGTTTAGATTAGGGATTGGGCTAAGGAGAATTTAGTTGGGTCTTGGGTCTATTGGTTTTAATTGAATCTGATAGGGGTGGGGTTAAATTGGGGCTAAAATTGAAACAATAAGGGGCTATGTGTTAAATAGTCAATTTCCCCCTTTTATTTTATATAAAATAGTTAAAATAATTTTAAAAACAAATTAAAGGCATTGTAATAATTAATAACGTATAAATATTAATCTAAAAATACTGGAAATCATTTTATAATTGTAAAATGTTGTTAATTGTAATATAGGCTATAATTGCAATTTATGCAATTTAACTTAGAAAAATATCAAACAAATTTGTAAAAATATGCAAAAACTACCTTAATTATATCTTGGTGTAAATATGAGAATGGAAATAAAAAATGATAATATGGGAATAATAATTGGATTTTGTACTGCTAAAATAGACTATAAATTGATTTAAAATATCTTAAAAATTAGGGAAAAATACCAAAACTCTTGGGCATGCTTATATGTGTATACACATGCTATTTTGAGAATATTTTGAGTATAAAAAATACATAGGAAAAAATTGGGTATCAACAGCAGGCCTTCAGTCCAGCGAGACCCGAGGTAGCCTTGCAGGCGTCCGCAGGCCCGGCGTCTCCTCTATCCTTAATTTTGTCTGTTGCCTTATTGTATTTGAGACAAACAACTTATGTTCTCTTTTAGACATTTGTATTTAGTATTCTTAGCAGTTCGTGAATATTGTGACACCAGTCCCGATGGTGGGAAATCTGGGTCGTGACAAGTTGGTACAGGGTGCTAGGTTACATAGGTCTCACAACTCACGGACAAACTTAGTAGATTCTGGGGGATTGGTACAGAGACATTTGTATTTATCCCCTAGAGGCTACAGAGTTAGGAAAAGTTTCACGTTTGTTCTTTCTTGTCGTGTGGTTCAGTTTCTCAATGCTAATTGAATTTCTATTCTGTTCTTTCGCAGATGGCGAGAAAATGCGCTTCCTCATCTTCCAATCAGTAGTCCGAGCCCCAGGCAGCCCCCGATAGGGGCAGAGGGCGAGGACGAGGTAGTGCTAGAGGCCGAGGTAAGGGTAGATCTCAGCCCCGAGCGGCAGCACCAGCGACAGAGCCTCAGGTTGACTTTGAGGAGGAGGTTTTGGCCCCAGCAGTTCCGGTGGGCCCAGTTCAGGTCCCAGAGGGGTTTATTGCTACTCCAGTTCTTCAGGATGCTCTGGTCCGGTTGGTGGGCCTTATGGAGAGTATGACCCGAGCAGGATTGCTTTCTGTAGCACCAGCCACTTCTTCGGATGGAAGAGGAGCCCAGACTCCTACTACACGTACTCCGGAGCAGGTAGCTCCTCAGGTTCAGATTCCAGTGGTTCAGCCAGCTATGGCAGTTCAGCCGGGAGTGATTGCTCAGACCGGCGATGGAGTGGCTATGTCCTCAGATGCTTTGTGGAGACTAGATAGTTTCACCAAGCTTTTCACATCTACATTCAGCGATGCATCTACTAAGGATCCCCAGGATTACTTGGATAACTGTCATGAGGTTCTTCAGAACATGGGGATCGTTGAGACCAATGGGGTTGACTATGTTACATTTCGTCTGTCCGGATCTGCCAAGACTTGGTGGAGGGATTATTGCTTAGCTAGGCTAGCAGGATCACCAGCCTTGACATGGGAGCAGTTCACACGGCTATTTCTGGAGAAGTTTCTCCCCATTACTCAGAGAGAGGCTTATCAGAGGTAATTTGAGCGCCTCCAGCAGGGTTCCATGACGGTCACCCAGTATGAGACCAGGTTCATTGACTTAGCCTGCCAGGTTCAGGTCGAGAGGGTCAGCAAACTCAGCAGCCGAGGGCTTATTACACTTGTGGTGACACGGGTCATATTGCCAGATTTTGCCCTTGAGCACCGAGCAGCTCTCAGCACCAGGGTTCTCATTCTATGGTTCAGGCACCAGGTGCTCCACAGCCAACCCAGCCAGCTAGAGGCGGGGGTAGAGGTACTAGAGGTAGAGGTAGAGGTCATAGAGGTGGAGCTTAGACCGCCAGGGGTGGAGGCCAGCTAGCAGCAGATCGACCTAGGGATATGGTTCAGGGTGGTGGGCCCCAGCCCCGTTGTTATGCTCTTTAGGCTAGGCCCGAGGCTGAGGCTTCAAATATAGTCATTACAGATATAGTTCTGGTTTGTGATCGAGATGCTTCGGTACTATTTGATCCAAGGTCTACGTATTCGTATGTTTCATCCTATTTTGCACCATGCTTGGTCATGCCTAGTGATGCACTAGGTGTTCCTGTTTATGTGTCTACACCGGTGGGTGACTCTATCATGGTCGACCGAGTATATCATTCGTGTATTGTAGTGATTGGGGGTCTTGAGACCCATGTAGACTTGTTGCTCTTGGATATAGTTGACTTCAATATCATATTAGGAATGGACTGGTTATCACCCTATCACGCTATCTTGGACTGCCATGCCAAGACTGTGACCTTAGCTTTAATGGATATGCCTCGTTTAGAGTGGAGAGGCACTCTAGGTCATTGTACTCGCAGCGTCATTTCGTACGAGAAGGCTCGATGTACGGTCGAGAAGGGGTGTCTGGCCTATTTGGCTTATGTTCGTGATTCTAGTGTTGAGGTCCCTCCTATTGATTTTGTGCCTATTGTCCTGGAGTTTCCCGATATTTTCCCTTCAGACCTGCTGGACATGCCAACCCGACAGGGACATTACCATTTCTATCCCGCCATATCGTATGGCCCCGCTGGAGTTAAAGGAGTTAAAGGACCAGTTGCAGGATTTGCTGGAGAAGGGTTTCATTAGACCCAGTGTTTCGCCTTGGGGTGCGCCGCTATTATTTGTCAAGAAGAAGGATGGATCAATGAGCTCAATGAGGATGTGCAATGATTATAGCAATTGAACAAGGTAACGATTAAGAATAAGTATCCACTGCGAGGATTGATGATTTGTTCGACTAGCTTCAGGGTGCCAGGGTATTTTCCAAGATTGACTTGCGATCTGGCTACCATTAGTTGAGGATTAAGGCATCCTATATCCCTAAGACAGTTTTTCGCACTTGGTATGGGCATTATGAGTTCTTGGTTATGTCATTTGGCTTGACCAATGCCCCAGCAGTGCTTATAGAGTTGATGAACCAAGTGTTCAAACCTTATTTGGACTTGTTCGTGATAGTCTTTATTGATGATATATTGATATACTCCCACAGCCAGGAGGAGCACGAGAAGCACCTTAGAGTGGTTCTTCAAACTCTGAGGGATTGTCAGTTATATGCCAAGTTCTCCAAGTGTGAGTTCTGGCTGAGTTCAGTATCATTTCTGGGTCATGTTGTATCTGCAGAAGGTATTTAGGTGGACCCAAAGAAGATTGAGGCAGTCAAGAACTTTCCTAGACCAACATCAGCTATAGAGATTCGGAGTTTCTTGGGGTTGGCAGGCTGCTATCATCGGTCTGTGGATTCATCTATTGCAACCCCGATGACCAGGTTGATCCAGAAGGGTGTCCAGTTCAAATGGTCGGATGAGTGTGAGGCGAGCTTTCAGAAGCTCAAGACAGCTTTGACTACGGCATCGGTGTTGGTTTTGCCCACAGGATCAGGGCCTTACATAGTCTATTGTGATGCTTCCCGTATTGGGCTTGGTGCAATGTTGATGCAGGATGGCAAGTTCATTGCCTATGCTTTGAGGCAGTTGAAGATTCATGAGAAGAACTATCCATTACATGATTTGGAGTTGGCAGCTATTGTTCATGCATTGAAGATTTGGAGGCACTATTTGTATGGCATGGAATGTGAGGTGTTCACTGATCACAAGAGCCTTCAGTACTTGTTCAAGCAAAAGGAGTTGAATTTGAGGCAGAGAAGGTGGTTGGAGTTGTTGAAGGATTATGATGTCACCATTTTATATCACCCGGGGAAGGCCAATATGGTGGCCGATGCTTTGAGTAGGAAGTTAGCCAGTATGGGCAGTCTTGTTTATGTTCCGGTCGGTCAGAGGTCGCTTGCTTTGGATGTTCAGGCTTTGGCCAATCAGTTTATGAGACTAGATGTTTCTGAGCCCAGTCGTGTGTTGGCTTGCATGGTCGCTCGTTCTTCATTATTGGAGCGTATCCGTGATCGGCAGTTTGATGATCCCCATTTGTGTGTCCTTAGAGACACAGTGCAGGATGTGCCCATCAAGTTACCTTAGATGATGATGGAGTTTTGAGGCTGCAGCGGCGAGTTTGTGTGCCCAATGCGGATGGGCTTTGAGAGTTGATTTTAGAGGAGGCCCATAGTTCCCGGTACTCTATTCATCTGGGCGTCGCAAAGTTGTATCAGGATTTGCGCCAGCATTACTAGTGGTATAGAATGAAGAAGGATATTATAGAATATGTGGCTCGATGTTTGAATTGTCAGCAGGTTAAGTATGAGCATCAGAGGCCTGGTGGCGTATTTCAGAGGATTGAGCTTCCTGAGTGGAAGTGGGAGCGGATCACTATGGACTTCGTTACTGGACTTCCGTTGACTCAGAAGAAGTTCGATGCAGTTTGGGTCATTGTGGATAGGCTGACCAAGTCAGTGTATTTTATTCATGTGGCAGTCTCCTATTCATCCGAGAGATTAGCTGAGATTTATATCCGGGAGATTATTCACCTTCATGGTGCGCCGGCATCTATCATTTCGGACCGGGGTACGCAGTTTACCTCGCGCTTCTGAAGAGCAGTTCAGCGAGAGTTGGGCATACGGGTTGAGTTGAGCACGTCATTTCATCCCCAGACGGACAGGCAGTCCGCGCAGACTATTCAGATTTTGGAGGATATGCTCCGAACTTGTGTTATTGACTTTGGAGGTTCGTCGGATCAGTTCTTGCCTTTAGCAGAGTTTGCCTACAATAACAGCTACCAGTCGAGCATCCAAATGGCTCCTTATGAGGCTTTATATGGTAGACGGTGTCGATCTCCGGTTAGATGGTTTGAGCCGGGAGAGGCTCGGTTGTTGGGTACAGATTTGGTTCAGGAGGCCTTGGACAAGGTCAAGATCATTCAGGATAGGCTTCGTTCAGCTCAATCTAGGCAAAAGAGCTATGCAGATCGTAAGGTTCAAGATGTAGCTTTCATGTTTGGTGAGCGGGTATTGCTTCGAGTGTCGCCTATGAAGGGCGTGATGAGGTTTGGGAAGAAGGTCAAGCTTAGCCCTAGATTCATTGGTCCGTTTGAGATTCTTGATCAAGTGGGAGAGGTGGCTTATAGACTTGCATTGCCGCCTAGCTTATCAGTCGTGCATCCAGTTTTTCATGTATCCATGCTTCGGAGGTATCACTGAGATCCAGCCCACGTGTTAGATTTCAGCACTGTCTAGTTGGACAAGGACTTGTCTTATGAGAGGAGCCGGTAGCTATTTTGGAACGACAGGTTCGTCAGTTGAGATCCAAGAGTTTTCCTTCTGTGCGTGTTCAATAGAGAGGTCATCCTCCTGAGTCATTGACCTGGGAGTCCGACTCTGATATGCAGAGTCGTTATCCTCATCTTTTCCCCGACTTAGGTACTTCTTTCTTTTGTCCGTTCGAGGATGAACGGTTGTTTTAGAGGTGGAGAATGTGACGACCCAAAGGGTCATCACTTGTTTCCTTACTCATTATGTGCTTCTGAGGCCTTGAAAACCTCATTTGGGGTTGCCTCGATTTTGCGTGCGCAGTATGGGCGCGTAGCCGGAAAGCTTAAATATGAATTTTGTGAGAAAAATGCTAAATTTTGATATTAAAATGAATAATTTGACTTCGGTCAACCTTTTGGGTAAACGGGCCCGAACCCATATTCTGACGGCCCCAGAGGTTCCGCAGGAAAATATGGGAGATGGGCATATGCCCGGAATCGAATTTCGATGTCCCAAGCCCGAGAAATAAATTTCTGTGTGAAATTGTTATCTAAAAATATTTAAGGAAATTGAAAATGAAATTTCATTAGAACGTATTGGTATCGGACCCGTATTTTGATTCCGGCACCCGATACAGGTCTTATATGTGGTTTAAGTACTTTCTATAAAGTTTGGTTAAAAACGGACGTCGTTTGACGTGTTTCGGACTTAAAATGGAAATTTTATGTTTTATAAAAATTTGGAAGGAATCATGGATTTTGAGGCTTAATTCGATGTTTATGATGTTATTTTGGCGATTTGATCGCATAGATAAGTCTATAATATATTTTTGAGGTTGTGTGCATATTTGGTTTGGAGCCCTGAGGGCACGGGTGAGTTCTGGATAGGTGTCGGATTGCATTTTTGAATTTTTAGAAAATTTTGTATGAACAGGCCTGCAGGCTTCGCATTTCGCAAATTCAAATTCGCAAATGCGAAGGATGGATCGCAAATGCGAAACCAGCCCAGGCCTGCTTGGCTCGCAAATGCGAAGCATTCCTTCGCAAATGTGAAGGTTTGCGAAGGTTGAGCTTTCGAAAATACGAAGCATATTTTGCAAATGCAAAGTCCTTCTATTTGGCCTGAGTTCGCAAATGCGAACTATTGTTCGCAATTCCCATATCTGCAGCCTGCATTTTCCATACTTAGTCGAATTTTGGACCATTTTTACCCCACTTTCAAAACACAATTCCTTAGGCGATTTTTCAAGAACAAGACCACTTCCAAATCATTTGTAAGTCGATTTTTACTCATTTCTTTCAATCATTAACATCATTTAACATGTTTTCAACTTAAAATCAAGGATTTTCATGGGTGAAATTGGGGTTTTGGGGTAGAACCTAGGTTTTTCTAAAATTGGGGATTTGGACCTCAATTTGAGTTTCGATTTCAAAAAAAATTACATGTTTGAGTTTGTGGGGGAATGGGTAACCGGGTTTTGGTTATAACCTCGGGTTTTGACCATGTGGGCCTGGGGGCGATTTTGGAATTTTTGGGAAAAACTTTGGGAAATTCATTCTTATGCATTCAAATTGATCCATTTAGTGTTTATTAAAGCAATTAAGTAATTTGTGGCTAGATTCGAGCAGATTGGAGGTGGAATCACGAGGTAAAGCTGTAGTTGAGGTTTGAGTGGAATTCAAGGCATCGAGTAAGTGTTTGGTTTAACCCTAGTTTGAGGGAATATGAGTTGCGTCTTATTTGCTATGTGGTAATTTGTCGAGTACAATGTATATGCATGGTGACGAGTATCTATACATTGGTGTCTAGCATGACCGTGAGTCCTTATGTTGCGAATATTTCGGTTCATGTTATAACTCTCATGCTTAATTGATGGTTTCTATATGTTGTAAAGAGTATGTACAAGGAACTATGATCTTAAACTTCGTGGAGCGTTGGCTCGAGTTGAAATACAAATTTGTGAAAGTATATGAGATAAGTAAATCTTTGGAGCATTGGCTCAAGTGATAATGTGAATTATGAGATGAAAGTGAGAGAAGAGAATGAGTTATTAAATTGCTCCCTTACCGGGATGTTGAGAATATTGATGTTATGCCCTTGCCGGGACTAAGTGTTTAATTGTGTTCGCTTGCCAGGATTTCTACTTTAAAATGTTAACTCCCTTGCCCCTTGTTTGTGATTGTTGTTTGGGTGCGGAAGAGTGTTAGAGCACGGAGGGTGATGCCGTGCATTGTTTGTTTATGGTAAGGAAAGAGTGTAAAGCACGAAGGGTGATGCCGTGCGTTGTTTGCTTATTATGAGAAAAGTGTGTTAAAGCACGAAGGGTGATGTCGTGCTGCACGATGTATCATTCCGTGCCGGTTCTATTGATATATGTTAGGAATGAGAGTAAAAACACGAAGGGTGATGCCGAGCACATGTTATTGCTTGGTGAGTATAAGAGTAAAAGCACGAAGGGTGATGCCGTGCACTTGTTGATTTCTGTTTCATTACCTACGATTGAGTTGCGTTGTTTTTCCTTCGTTACTGGACGACTCTTATTTGGAATTTGTTGTTTCCCCATAGCATGCTCCCCTCCCATATTGTTTAGTTGTTTTGTATTTCGAGTCCGCTGTATATATATGAAATTGCACAGGTTTATGTGGTAGTCCGGTCTAGCATCGTCACTACTTCGCCGGGGTTAGGCTAGACACTTGCCAGCACATGGGGTCGGTTATGCTGATGCTACACTCTGTGCTATTTTGCACAGATCCAGGTGTCGGACAGCAACAGCCCCAGCAATAGCGTGGGAGCATGCCTTCAGTCCAGCGAGAATTGAGGTAGCCTTGCATGCGTCCGCAGGCCCGGCGTCTCCTCTATCCTTAATTTTGTCTGTTGCCTCGTTGTATTCGAGACAAACAACTTATGTTCTCTTTCAGACATTTGTATTTAGTATTCTTAGCAGTTCATGAGTATTATGACACCAGTCTTGGGTAGAGGCTTTTGTTGAATTTTCCACAGTTCTATTCAATTTTCTATAATATTAAGACTTCCGCTTATTATATAATTTCGTTGCTTTTGGTATTATTGCCGATAATTTTTAAAAGGGAATATGTTATTAATGAAAAAGTAATTAAATTTGGCTTGCCTAGCTTCCATTAGTAGGCGCCATCACGACTCCTGAGGGTGAAAAATTCGGGTCGTGACAACAATCCCCTAAGGGTTCAAACAATTGGCACGAAGCCCAAATATGACATTTAGCCTAAAGTATAATAATATCAAACAATTAGCTGCCAATTATACAAAAAAATAGTCATTTGAGTTGAACTAAGTCACAATCCCCAACGGTGCACGACCCCACACTCGTCATCTAGCGTGTGTTTCACCTCAAAATAGCATGACGATGTGCAATCCGGGGTTTCATACCCTCAGAACAATATTTAAAATCATTACTCACCTCGAACTAGCCCGAAAGCTACTCTGCAACACACTTGCCTCTCGACCCAACTTTCGAGGGCTCCAAATCTACCAAGTTCAGATTTTTATCATCAAATTATGCTAAACGAATGAATTCCAATTGAAAAATATCGATTTTAAGCACAAAACCGGAAATCAGTCAAAACTCGATCCTCTGGCCTGTGTCCCAGAATTGGACAAACTCTATACTAAAATGTTCTTCATTATCTCATGAGTCCGTACATATAAAGAACTCAAAAATCGGAGTTTGTTTGACCCCTCAAATCATCTCTAGAAGATCTCATAATCTCAAGCCCTAACTCCACCGTTTTCACTTTGAAATCATCAATCAAATCCCAAAAATGAATATGGAGTCGTGAAATATAACCAAAACTGAGTACTGAATATTTACACAATCCATATGGTGAAACTCGCCTCCAAAATCGCCCAAATCCGAGCTCCCCAACTCAAATATGACTGAATGAACAAACCGCAGTTTTATATATTTTTATGCCAGTTATTCCGCCTCGTTTCTCATGCCAAACGATTCCAAAACTCGTATTTTATTCCTCCAATGGATTCCGTGTGAAATTCTAGTAAATTTAAGATTTTGAATCACTCAATCTGACCTTATAATGAATGAGATATGTAAGTTTTAATATTTGCAAATAGTGCAGATTTTTAAATACGCCGTTAGTGGCAATTTCGTAATTAAACTAAAACAAATCTGGCAACCTAATTCTTAGTAAAATGATCATAAAATACTCATACGATGTCCAAATTCGACGATTCTTTTTTCACGGTAATTACGATATGAATCTAATGATTCAATCATAACAGAAATCGAAGCTCATTTGTTCAATATGATATTATTTATACTTGAAGAAACGACGTCGAAACATAAGAAAAACGAGCGCAACACAATCTAAACCTATATGAAACTCACCTGAGGCCCTCGGGACGTCAACCAAACATGCCAACATATCCCATAACATCATTCAAACTTATTTCTAACATTCAGAACACTCAAAACAACATCAAAATACCAAATTTGCATTGGACTCAAACCTAAGAATTCCAAAATCTTCTAACTTATGCTTTTGATAAATAAAATAAAAAACCAATCAAACCATGTCCGAATGACCTGAAATTTTGCACACACATCCCAAATGGCACAACGAAACTGTTGCAACTTCTGAAATCCCAGTCCGACCACTATGTTAATATCTCACCTAACAACCGGAGAATACCAAAAATCCAATTTCGCCAATTCAAGCCTAAATACAGACATCCGAATTACATTTCGATCACGCTCCTAAGTTCCAAATCACCTAACGGAGCTAACCAAATTATAAAAATCTAAATCCATGATCAAATACTAAAAAGTCAAGATTGAATTAAACCTTTCAAATTTAAAGCTTCCAGCTGAGAATCATCTTTCCATGTCTATTGCGATTAACCTGAAAACCAAAACTGACGACTTACATAAGTCACAATGCACAATACGGGACTAGTCATGCCCAAGAACTGGCGAGCAAAGTGCAAAAGCTCAAAACGATCGATCGGGTCATTACCATTTCTCCTTTATTCCTCCTATTGCGGCGTGCAACCTAATCCCAAACATATGTATATAGCAACACCAATCACAAAGATTAAATATAAAGTATTTCACAAATTAACTCAATTTCCACATCTCTTATACTTCAACCCACACAATGGAATGTTTCCACGAATATGAAACTTCACCCATGAAAACTAATCAGCGAGACTAACCAAGGTCAACCAAGGTGCACCATAAGGCACCAACAACCCAATATAAGTCAACAGTGTAATAAAGCAAAACCATGAAATAATTAGATACTTCAAATAAGAGATCAACAATTAATATGAAGCAATTAGGCATGGAGACATTTATTAGCAAGTAGCAATTAAGGCATGGAAACAGTTTAAGTAGGTAGCAAATAAGACAAGAAATACTATAATAGGAAAGGGGGAAGGGAACAAACTAAATATGGAAATTTGGTGGCGCATAGGTACTCGTCACCACACCTATACGCCACACACATGAAATTTCACATAGCACATAAGTCGAGGATTCCTATTCACTCAAGTCAAGGTTTGACCAAATACTTACCTCAAGCCAACGGGTAATTCAACACTCAACCACTGCTTTACCTCTCGATTCCACCACCAATTCACTCGTATTTAGCCATAATTAATTTAATAATATCAATAAATTCTAAATAAACCAATTCTAATGCTTGAATATAAATTTCTCAATATTTTCCCCAAAAACTCAAAAATCGCCCTCGGGCTCTCTTGGTCAAAACTCGAAGTTCGAAACAAAACCCGATTACCCATTCACCCACAAACTCAAATATGCAATTGGTTTTGAAATCCAACCACAATTTGAGGTCCAAATCCTCAAAATTCAAAAATCCTAATTTCTACCCAAGAACACCCAGTTTCTCATGAAAAACCCTAGATTTTGAAGTAAAATCATGTAAAAAGGTGAATTAGATTGAAGAAGATGAGTTCGAAATCACTTACCTATGATTTGGTGAAGTTTGAGCCTTTGAAAAATCGCCTAAAGATGTTTAGTGATTGAGAGAATTGAAAAATGGTGAATATCCCGTCTGAAATCCCACTTAACAGTTTGCAGTTATCGCAATTGTGATAAGGGGTTCGCAATTGTAAACCCTATAAATTTTTGTTGCCTTCGCATTTGCGATGAAAATGTCGCATTTGCGACATAGGGGGCCTTCGCAATTCCGACCAAAATGCTGCATTTGCGAGGATGGCCTACCCAGGCCTGGTTGGCATTTGCAACATTATTGTCGCATTTCCCAGGCCTGCTCACTTTGCAATTGTGAAGCCTGATCTCGCAATTACGAGATCATAGGCTTGTGCAAAACACTAGATGCATCAGCTGAGTTTTCCTAAGTTCTAATCACTCTGTGGCCTATCTAAAGCACACCCGAGCCCTTGGGGCTCTAAACCAAATATGAACGCAAGTCTAAAATCATCATAAGGACTTGCTCGTGTGATCAAATCATCAAAATAACATCAATAACTACGAATTTAACCTCAAATTCATGAAATTCATAAGATAGTTCAAAATTTTTCTTTTCTCAACCTAGGGTCCGATTTATATCAAATCAACTCTGATTCTTACCGAATTTTACAGATTCGACTCAAATACTATTTTAGACTTGTACCGAGCTCTGTAAATCAAATACGAGCATGATACTATCAAGATCACACACCATTTCATTTCAAAAAGTCCTTATATTTTCCAGCAAATAATTTTCTTTAAAAATTCTTTTTTCGGGTTAAGGACCTCGGAATTTGATTCCGGGCATATGTCCAAGTCTCATATTTTACTACGGACCATATGGGATCGTCGAAACACGGGTCTGGGTCTGTTACCCAAAATGTTGACCGAAGTCAACTTAATTTCATTTTAAAGGCAAAATTCAGTATTTTTCTCAAATTTTTACATAAAGGCTTTTCGGATATACGCCCGGACTGCGCACGCAAATCGAAAAGAGATAAAAGCAGGCTTTCAAGGCCTCACGGAACACATATTTGACTTCTAAAACAAGAGATGACCTTTTGAGATCACAAATATTGTTGTCTTACCTCGTTTTTTTTCTCCTTTGTACTCTCTCTTCTCTTACTACCCGCTATGAAAATTCCTTAATTTAGTACCTCAAATTCCTCAATCCAGATCGGCGTCTTCATGACCTCAATTGTCGTTGTCATATCTAACTTGAATCCATGGCGGATTTCTCAGATCCGAGTGTATTTTCTCATATGTATTTATTAGATTTATTATATTTATTTCTTGTGGATGAATTAAATACAATCAAATATACATTATGGCTGGATTTTTGTTCATCTGACCAGATTTTGGTAGATATAATGTGATAGTGTATTCACAGATCTGGCCGAATTTTTGTTCATCTCCATTTTTTAGTTTTAATATAATCTGTACAGTTTTTTGTTAGGCCGGAAGGCATCATCTCAGGCGAACTTTCTTCTTGTCTTTACTATTAAGTCATATACAATGATACAAAATTATATTCAGTACAAATACAGTCAAGTTTGATTGTATTCTGTACAAATACACTCAAATTTGAGTGTATTGTGTATTTTTCAATGCAAATACAATTTTATTTTATTTTTTGTATTTTGCCTGTATTTATGTATTTTGAAGCTTCTGTAAGATCCCTCCCTATATTGTTTGAATTCTTGTTGTTTGAATACATCCAAATTATATATAGTAAATTGAATATAGTGTAAAAGTATCTATGAATGAATACAGTGTATTAAATACAATCGAATATCACTGTTTTTACGATTTTTTGTTGTTTGAATACAGTCAAATTAAATACTATTAAGAATGAATATAACCTAATTGAATACTATATATACAACCGGATTGAATATAAAGTGGTATACACCATATTTATTGATTTTTTGTTGTTTGAATACAACTGAATTCAATACAATAAAATTGAATACAATACAAAATATATAAGAATGAATACATCTGATTGAATATAGTGTAGGAAAAATAATATTATATAGCCGCTCTTAAAATAATAGCGAATATATATATATATATATATATATATATATATATATATATGTGTGTGTGTGTGTGTGTGTGTGTGTGTGTGTGTTTGTTGTGTGTGTGTGTGTTATATATAAATTTTATACACTTTTCGTCGACCAAATGCAATTAGTTTCTAGCGCAGGCTAAAAATAATAATGTTGAGAGTATAGCAAGCTGATGGGGCATTAGTTAGTTAGTGAGTTAGTTAGACATGTCGTTTGTAAGGTAGTTCGTAACTTAACTAGAGTTATTGGTAGAGTTAGAATAGTCAGTGTTTTAGAGTACTAACTTCTGTATATATATCTGAAGTTCAACTCATTAGCAAGTAAGAAGAAATGAGAATTGTTCTAAATTTCTCTCCAAGTCTTCTTCTCTTCAATCCTAGCTTTCTTTGCATTATTGCATCTGATAATTTGACATGGTATCATAGCCTATCACGAGATATTAATCGATTAACCTGTGTGTGCGGGTGAGCTCATTAGTGGCAAAACTAATAACGAAGCTCCAGAAAAATTAGGTCACAATTCCTATTTCTGAATGTTAATGATAATTCAGGAACAATCTTAATCTCATTGCAGCTACGAGGTCCAGAGAATTACTTTGTGTCGAGTCATGCTATGAGGATTTCCATTTTAGAACGAAACAAGTTAGGGTTCATGATAATCGACTTAATGTATGTATATTTTGATAAATATCGCCTTGTATTTTGCTCATGTTTCGATGATTTGAGATGTTTAATATGATGATTTGTGTTTATTTGTGGTATTTCTATCTGTAGGAATCATTCTAATGCAATTCCGGGCGAAATGGCCCAAATTGGAGCGAAATCGAGACAAAAAGGCAAAAAGTAAAATTTGAGGACCACGGCCAGCATGGGGCGCCGGTTGTGGCGTTGTAACGACCCGACCGGTCATTTTTAGAATTTATGCCCTGATATCCTATTAACTTCTTCCCTAAGTTCATTTTTGTTATTTTGGTTTGTCGGGACGTTCAATGTTAGGTTTCGGAGAGTTTTGGGATGCTTAGTCCCTAAATGAGAGCCTAAGTGTTGGAAAGTGGCCCGTAGTTGGAATAGTGTGAAGATGGCCTCAGAATAGAAATCTGATGGTTCTGTTAGCTCCGTTAGGTAATTTCGGGTTTGGAGCGTGTTCGGAATGTGTTTCGGAGATCGGTGGCTAATTTAGGCTTGAAATGCCGAAGTTTGAATTTTTGAAGTTTCCGGTCCAATAGTGAGTTTTTTATCGAAGGGTCAGAATGGAATTCCGGAAGTTGCAGTAGCTCCGTCATGTTGTTTGGGATGTGTGTGTGAAATTTCAGGTCATTCGGACGTGTCTTGGTTAGCTTTTTGATCGAAAGCGTATTTTGATGAAATTTGAAGTTCTTAGGCTTAAATCCTTGATTAATTCGAGTTTCCAGCGTTGTTTTAGGTAGTTTAAGTATTGGTGCAAGTTTGAATAGGGTATTAGGTAATGTTGGTGCTTTTGGTTGAGGCCCCGGGGGCCTCGGAATGAATTCGGATGGTTAACAAAAGGTTTTTGAAGTTGAAGAGTTGCTAAATACTGCTGGTATCTGTCATAACCGCACTTGCGGTTTGGGTTCCGCAGGTGCGGAGCCGGAGAAGCGGCCAGGCAAGCGCAGATGCAGATTTGGGCAGTAGGAGTAGGTTCCACAGATGCGGAACTTTAACCGCAGAAGCGGTACCACATTTGTTGAGGAGTAACTGCAGATGCAGAAATTGGATTCTTAAGTGGGAATCATAGATGCGATAAATGGTCCCAGAAGTGGGACCGCATATGCAGTCCCTTGGCCGCAGAAGCGGAAATCTCTTGTCAGAAATAAGAAATTCAAGGGTTTAGTTTCAAAAGTTAAAGAAATCAAATTTGAGCTCGTGAGAGGGCGATTTTGAGCGGGTTTTGAAGAGAAGATCATTGGGTAACAATTCTTTAACCCTTTCTAGTTATATTCCATCAATCTATAGTTAATTTCATCACCTAAATTTGATTTGGGGATTTAAAAATTGGGAAAAATTGGAAGAAACTTCTTAGGCCGAAATTCTGAGTTTTGAGCGGGTTTTTCTCATCCGATTTGAAAGATTTATATATGGTCAGACTCGTGAGAGTACGAGGTTTCTGAAAATGTTAGTTTCATCCAATTCCGAGATGTTGGCCTGAGGGGCATTTTGGTCTTTTTACATAATTTCGCATCTTAGCTTTGAATTAAATTGTGAAATTAGTTGTTTGATATTTTATTTATGATATGTAATTGAATTGAATAGATTATGGTGATTTGGAGTCGGATACTCATGGAAAAGGCGTGGTTTCTAGTTGATTTTTGTGTCGGTTCGAGGTAAGTGGTTTGTCTAACCTTTGTGGGGGACCTTTTCCCTTAGGATATGATATTTGGTAATTGAATGCCTGGTACGTGAGGTGACGAGTGCGTACTTGAGCTAATTGTTGAAAATCCGATTTTACTTTAAATACTTAGACTGAATTCTTTCGTATTTGCCTTATTCTACTTGCAATTATAGCCTGTGTTATATTAGAAAAGCATGCTTAGTTGATGTGAATTGCCTATTTGCTTAAGTTGTCTTGATTGTACTACGTGAAACATGTTAGGCTAGTACTACCTGTTGCTTGTATTTTTGTACTTCACTTCTGAATATCTTCTGGTTGTGGTAGCGCATTTACATTGGGACTATGGATGTGGGATTCCGGTAGCTCTCCTTTGTTTGTTTACTTTGGGACTACGGGTTAGATTCCCGGTAGATCCCCCTGCAATTTATTTTGGGACTACGGGTTAGATTCCCGATAGATCTACCTGCACATTGATAGTTGGACTATGGGACGGTATCCCGGGAGATCCTTCGGATATTTACATATGATGGACTACGGGACGGTATCCCGGGAGATCCGCTGGACAGTTGAGAAAGGGACTACAGGACAGTATCCTGGGAGATCCTCAATGTTACTATGGGTATTGAGCGGTACATATTCCGTATTTACTCCGTTCCTTGTGTAATTGTTATTGTGTTGTTTAGCCTGTCTTATTCCATCGATGTACTCATTATTATCGCCTGTTTTCATACTGTCAACTCATATTATATTGTTTAATCTCAGTAGGGTCATGACCTTCCTCGTCACTACCCAACCGAGGTTAGGCTTGGCACTTACTGAGTACTTCTGTGGTGTACTCATGCCCCCTTCTGTCCATGTTTTTCATGTGCAGATCTAGGTACCTCCACCCAGGTGCACTATTCTTGAGGCAGGGAGAGCTACGGAGACTTCGAGGTACATCTGATGTGTCCACAGACCGAAGAGTCTCCTTCTTTAGTCTATTTATAGTAGTTAGCCCCCTATCGTACCCTTGATGTAGACATTCTGGAGATTAGAGCATTTACAGTACTTCTTCTAGCTTGTGTTCCCCTGAGTTTCCGGGTTTTGGGTTGATATTGTAGACTTCCGCATTATTGAGTTGTATATGCCGATCGGCATTTATATACAGTTTTTGTTTATTTGTTCAGTTTTAATTAATTATTCCACAAGTTATGTTATTTCTCCGCATTGTTAGGCTTACCTAGTCGTAGGGACTAGGTGCCATCATGACATGTTCACAAAGGGCGAACTGGGATCGTGACAAGTTGGTATAAGAGCTCTAGGTTCATCGGAGTCACAAAACACAGGTCGGTTTATTAGAGTCTCGCTGATCGGTAAGGAGACGTCTGTACTTATCTACGAGAGGTTATGTAACTGTTAGGAAAATTTCCACTTCATTTGATTTCCTTGTCGTGCAATATTTTGACATCACCAATTCTGAACTTCTATCTATTCTTTCATAAATGGTGAGGACACGCGCTACTCGGGATTATCAGGCACCCGCGCCCCCGACTGCAGCCGTCAGAGGCCGGGGCTAGGGTAGAGGTCGACGACGCACACGTGGTGCAGCTAGAGAACCTGCGCGAGCTGCCGCCAAGGCACCACCAGCAGATCCAGCCGGAGCCCAGGCACCTGGCACGCCTACTACTGCCACTACTACTCCAGCTCTCCATGAGACTTTGGCTCAGTTCATGAGTATGTAAACCACCTTGGCTCAGGCAGGGTTGCTTCCCCTTGCTTCAGCCACATCCTAGGCAGGGGGAGGAGCATAGACTCCCGCCGCCCGCACTCCTGGGCAGCGAGTGCATGTTGAGCAGGTTCCCGAGATTATTCCCGCACCGCCTGCAGTGCCAGTTCAACCCGAGGATAGGTCAGCTGCTTCAGAGGATGAGCAGCGGAGACTTGAGAGGTTCAAGAAGTATGATGCCTTGGGATTTCTTGAGGAGTGCCACCGTATTCTTTGCACTATATGCATAGTAGAGTCTAGCGGGGTTTCCTTCATTGCCTTCCTTCTTCGGGGAGACGCTTATGATTGGTGGGGCACTTATGAGATAGATAGTCCAGTCGAGGCTGCCTCACTGACCTAGACCCAGTTCTCAGATATGTTCATGAGAGAGTTCGTCCCTCAGAGTCTCAGGGACGCATGGCGCGCAGAGTTTGAGTATTTGTGCCAGGGTGCTATGACCGTTTCGAAGTATGCTATCCGTTATACCAGGTTGGCCTGGCATGCACCGGCCTTGGTTGCTACAGTCCGTGAGAGAGTTCATAGGTTCATTGGGGGTCTTATCCCACCCATCAGATCTAGCATGGCTCGAGAGTTGGAGATGGACATTCCTTATCAGCATGTAGTGATCATTGCTAGGAGGATCGAGGTTATTCTCGTCAGGGAGCAAGTGGAGAGGTAGGCCAAGAGGTCTCGAAAGTCGGGCCACTACTCTGGTGCCCGTACCCCAGTATCAGGTCATCATGGCCGGGGTTATGTGGGTTGCCCCGTCCATTCAGCTCTTCCAGCAGCCAGCAGTGCTCTAGCTCCGCTTATACCCCAGGAGCCTTACTATGCACCTCCAGTTTCTAGCGCACCTCCTGTGCGGGGTGCTTCAATGGGTCAGTACAGCAGACCTATCCCGGGATATTCACATATGATGGACTACGGGACGGTATCCCGGGAGATCCACTAGACAGTTGAGAAAGGGACTATAGGACAGTATCCTGGGAGATCCTCATTGTTACTATGGGTATTGAGCGGTACATATTGTGTGTTTGCTCTGTTCCTTGTGTAACTGTTATTGTGTTGTTTAGCCTGTCTTATTCCATCGATGTACTCATTATTACCGCCTATTTTCATACTGTCAACTCATATTATATTGTTTAATCTCAGTAGGGCCCTGACCTTCCTCGTCACTACCCAACCGAGGTTAGGCTTGGCACTTACTGAGTACTGTTGTGGTGTACTCATGCCCCCTTATGCGTATGTTTTTCATGTGCAGATCCATGTACCTCCACCCAGGTGCACTATCCTTGAGGCAGGGAGAGCTACAGAGACTTCGAGGTACATCTACAGCGTCCGCAGACCGAAGAGTCTCCTTCTTTACTATATCTGTAGTAGTTATCCCCTATCGTACCTTGACGTAGACATTATGGAGATTAGAGCATTTACAGTACTTCTTCTAGCTTGTGTTCCCGTGAGTTTCCGGGTTTTGGGGTGATATTGTAGACTTCTGCATTATTGAGTTATATATGCCGAGCGGCATTTATATACAGTTTTCTTTTAGTTGTTCAGTTTTCATTAATTATTCCGCAAGTTATGTCATGTTTATGCACTGTTAGGCTTACCTAGTCGTGGGGACTGGGTGCCATCACGACATGTTCACGGAGGGCGAACTGGGGTCGTGACAGGTGCAGTTTATAGAAGACTCAATCTTTTAGCGCCAAGGCCAGCGCCCCACGCTGCCCTGGACGCTCGAGGCGTGATATTGCTCTATTCCGACTGGGACTCGGGTATTTTGACCCCTAAACGTGACCAACTCATATAAAAGCCAACCAAAAGCTATTTTAAAAGGTGGATAACGTTTCTGAGAGAAAAAACACAATCATAGAGCAGCCGTGGAGGCTGGAATTCATCAAGTTCCATATTATTCTAGATTGCACATAGGATTGAGTAGAGCAAGTTCTTGAACCTGGGCATGGGGGAATGGATTCGCGGTTAGGATAGACATATACATAATTGCCTTGCTTGGTTGATTTAAAGAAATTACAAATGCGTTCTTGCTAGTTCTAATTCCATAGACATATAGGCGTTAGGTTAGCCTGAATAGGCGAGTAAGAACTCGACAGATTCTTATGAGCAATATTAACCATGTTAACTAATAAACTAAATAAATTAGGTAGTCAATTCCATTGAAGAATACATTAGGAATTTTAGATATCCCATAACCCTAGATCGTTTTCATTACATTGATATCATAAAAATCTGCTCTTTCTCTGTTCAAAGTTCATTATTTATATTTCTTTATTTAATTAATTTAGGGTCATATATTTCTAGGTTTAATTCTTATTTAGATAATTAGGATAGTCTAATTTAGTTAATAGTTAATCAAAAGTACTCATGGGTTCGACATCCGACTTTTAGTCACTTTATTACTTGACGACCGTGTATGCTCGCGTGTGCATTTGGCCGCAACAAGTTTTTGGTGCCATTGCCGGGGACTTAGAAATTAGCTATTTTTCTAGTTTAGACATTTTTTTGTTTTAGTTTATTTAGTATTTTTTGTTAATTTTATTATGGCATCTTGGAATGAAAGTTATTCGAATGATGGTTATTCTTATTTTGATGATCTCTGTCCATATTGTGGAGGACCTCACTGGTGAAACAATTGTCATAATATTTCCGGGAGCGAGTTGTGCGCACAATCTCAATCCTTTGAGTGAAATATTTGTAAAATGTGTGGTGGTCAAGATGGTCATTGGGATGGTTGTCCTAATTCTTTTCATCCTTCTCTGAGCCCTTATTATGATCTTTCTAACAATATTTGTGAGTTTGATAGGGGAAATGAAGTACAGGATATGGCACCTCATGCACATATTAGCGATATTTTGAGGTAAGTGGCAGAGCAACATGATGAACTCAAAAACGATATGAAAAGAATGAGGTCAACAACCACATGAATGAAGGCCAATATGGAAAAATTAAATTAAGAGAGCGAGTGCCAGCACGAGGAAAATTTTGAAAAGAATGAGATTTTGAGTCAAACTTGGTTGGTAGAACAAGCCGAAAGATTGGAAATATATGAGGCTCAACGTGAGGAAATTACAGATGGGATTAGAGACTTAATAGAAGGAAGAGCTTAACTGGGACAAGAAATTAAAAAAATTGGCACTGTTATTCACAACTTTGGAGCTAAATTGATTACAAAGGTTGATGCGTCTAACGCCCAACAAAATAGTAATGACTTGTGTGAAGCTGAAAACGAGGTTATACGCCAAATTGAGGAGCTAAAATTGGAGAGCCATTCATTCGAGCATATTTTTGTTGATGATTCCCATGTTGAGAAAGTTACACTAGAGCCATGGAAAGAAGCAGATAATGTTATACTTGAAGAGTCTAGTGCATGTAAATATGAGGATGTAAAAAGTAATACAATTCTAGAGTTAGGGCGTATTGGTCCTCATTCCATACATTTTTCAACATTGTGTTTAGATGATGACATGGAATCGAGTCATCTGAGCCTTTGGAGGAGCCAACGGACGAGGAACGGGGTGCCTATATTCTTGAATTTATTGTTCCAAAAAGTAAAAATTACATTCCTCATCTGAAGGCCAAGAAGTGTAAAATGTGTTATTGGTTGCTTGGTCCAATTAAATTTGCCTCACCGCCTAGGGAGCATAATAGAAAGCTTGAAGCCAAATTAGGGGCTCAATTCATAAGTTCGAGGTGAAAAAAAAAGTGGTTCACGTCGTGACACGGCGTTAAATTAGGCGCTTGTTGGGAGGCAACCCAGCTTTATTTCTTTCTTTTAGTATTTGTTTTTCTTATTATATTTTTTTGTAGTGTTTGTTTTTATTTTGTAGGATTATAAGCATATGAAGCAAAGCCATTAGAAGAGTACAAAAGTGATCTAGATGGTGAGGACTAAGTGTGGGGTGCCCACACAAAATACCATGCTTGGGGGAAATCTGAGTACCTCGTGACCTACTATTGCTTCGGGCTTTGGCCTTTCAGGGAGTTTCTTGTCCACCCTTGTTATTATTTTGCTTTATTTGTGCATTGAAGACACTGCACTCTTTTAAATGTGGGGTGGGAGAATTTCTCTATATAATTAGTAGTAGTATGTTAGAAAAAAGCTAACTTCTTATTTTTGTTTTTGTAGTTGTATAGTATTTTAGTTGCTATGAGAAATCGGAAAAAAAAGTAGAATAATTGATTTTTTCCCGACGATACATTTTGTGGACAGTTTTCTTGAGGGATTAAAGTCTAAACAAAAATTCATAAATATGTCTTTTGTTTTTCTTTTGGTAGCAATAATCCCCCGTGGTTTTTCTTTGTGCATCGGTTCTTTTCCATGGGATGTAGTTTGAACCGAGTAGTCATTTTTTTATTTTCATTTAGAGTAGATTAGGATTAGGAAATAAAAAGAGGAATATTGATGAACTTAGGTTCCTTTGAATTGTTTGATAGTAGCATATTTAAGATTTGGCATGTGGATGTATCTTCCCAATATTTTGAAGTTGTTCATGATGCCTTGATGAAAAAGGATAGAATATTTTGTGACGCCTGTGTCTCTTTTGCTTGACTTATATTCACTTTGTGCTTAATGGTTAATATTTTGTGGCTCCATGAACACTTGCATTGTTTGAGAGTCGGAATGAGACGTCCTTAGTGAGTCATGTGCCATGTGTGAAGAGAGATGTTGTGTAGTCCATGCTATTGTGATTGAGTCTAGAGCTTGTCCGATATGTGAGTCTAAGCGAATTTTTAGGTGATGCTCGATTTGAAAAATGATTTTAGGTTTTCTTTGATCTATTTGAGCTTAAATATTATCACAAAATAAACATTATCCCTAGCGAACCTTTTTTAGCCTATAGACGTTTATTTGGCCCCCATATTACAATCTTATATCTCTTTTATTCTTAAGTGACATTATTTTGATCCTATTACCTCTTATGGCACTTTAATTGTGAAATGAGTGCTATAAGAAGTAAGGACTAATTGTGGGGTGGCTTTTGAGTGGAACCAATAGAAGAAGAAATATGAACTTATATTGTAAAAGAATACATAACTAGCGAAAATTGAAAAAGGAAAAAAGAATGGTTGAAAAAAAAATCGGAAGAAGAAAAAGAAAAAAAATTGAGAGGAAGAAATTGTTGTCTTGTTCTTGCTAGGGGGTATAAATTAAAGTATTGCTTAAAGAAAGAGAGAATAATTTTGGGGCGTAATCTTGTTTGTGAAATTGAATTGGACTGAAGAATTTGCGCTTAAAGTTTATTATGTGATGTGTTAAAGTGATTAAGAGGGTGAACCACTAATCCTAAATATATCCCACCCGTTCCTAGCCCACACTACAACCATATAAAGTCCTACTTGATTTTAAATCAAGTGAGCCTACACTAGTGGAGATTTACATTATGGGCAAGCCTATGGTACTTTTTGCATGTATGTGACTTTTTTGCGAGAGTGAGAGATATTCTTTGATGGATGTGAGTCCTTAAATTATATTTGATCATGAGATTCAAATGTGTGAATTCAACATACTCTCTTGTTCTTGTTGTGAGGGAACATGGTTTCACGAGGGATAGGTAACATTATTAGACTTCTCTATGATGTTGGGTGTTCAAGCCATGGGTGTATTGTGATATTGAGTCGGTTTTTTAGCTAGGATTGTTATGAGAACGTTGTATTTGTTGTGAATATATGAAGAATGTCATAAGTAAAGGGAAGAGTAAGTGATTGCATATGCTATAGTTTAATTGTTGCTATCAACCAAGGTCATTGGTATAGTGTATGTTGAAAAAATAAAATTAAATAGCTCTTCCCTAATTGATAAATATGTTTTGGGGTTTAATATATGTGACGACCCGACCCATCGTCTCGTGATTTACCGCCTTGTTTTCCCCTTATTTTATTGCTTTAAGTTTCATTATCGGTATTGGGTGCGTTAGAATTGATTTGGAGTGATTTTATTAAAAAATGAGATACTTAGTCTCTTTTAAGAAGACTTAAATTGGAAAAGTCAACCGGATATTAACTTGTGAGTTAGAGAGCTCGGAATTGAATTTCGATGATTCGGTTAGCTCCAGGTGATGATTTAAGGCTTAGGAGCGCAATCGGAAGTAATTTTGGAGGTCCGGTGAAGAAGTTAGCCTATTTTGGCGAAGTTAGTATTTTGGCGAATTCCGGTTAATAGGTGAGATTTTGATCCGAGGGTCGGAATGAAATTCCGAGAGTTGCTATAGCTTCGTTGGGTGATTTTGGATATGTGTACAAATTTTCAGGTCATTCGGACATCATTTGGTCGGGTTTTTGATCGAAAGTGTATTTCGGAAGTTTTTAGAGACTTAGGCTTGAATTCGATGAGTTTTGGGTAATTTGATGTTG
>MU758111.1:43731-58722 GCA_026770625.1 Nicotiana glauca
CAGGTATTGATCACCCGGTAGCGGGTTGTTAGCAGATTGGAGGTAATACTGTTGTAGTTGAGCAAGGTGACCGCCAGCGTTCGCGGCACCGGACTTCATCTTGAACTTCAGATTTCGTTTCATATATATATATTTGACTCTGTAGTTGTGTTCCTACATCTTAAATGCTCGTGACTTGTGACACCCCGGTCGGGCTGAGTTGGGTTGTATATATATTGTTAATCAACGTCATTTAAGCTGTATTTTCTATTCGATATGTTTAAGAATTGTTAAAAAGGCGATTTGGGTTAGTTGGCTGGCCTTGTCTTCACGAGAGGCGCCATCACGACCGAGTGTGGGATTTGGGTTGTGACAATATAGTTTCATTGCTCGAGGATGAGCAAGAGTCTAATCGGCTTAAAGTATGTATATTTTGATACATATCGCCTTGTATTTTGCTCATGTTTCGATGATTTGAGATGTTTAATATGATGATTTGTGCTTATTTGTGGTATTTCTATCTGTAGGAATCATTCGGATGCAATTTGGGACGAAATAGCCCGAATTGAAGTGAAATCGGGACAAAAAGGCAAAAAGTGAAATTTGAGGGCCACAACCAGCGTGGGGCGTTGGCTATGGCGCAATTTACAGAAGACTCAATTTTTGAGCTCCAGGTCCAGTTCCCCACGCTTCCCTAGACGCTTGAGGCGTAATATTGCTCTATTCCAACCGGGACTCAGGTATTCTGACCCCTAGACGCCCCCAACTTATATAAAATCCAACCAAAACCTATTTTAAAAGGGGGAGGACGTATCACAAGCATAGAGCAACCGTGGAGGCCGGAATTCATGAAGTTTCATCTTTCTTCCTCCAAACATAGTAATTTTTATGTTTCTTTGTATAATTTGTTATTTTGTTACCATGTCTATGTGGAGCTAAACTTCACGTTCTAGGGTTGTGGTACTTTCATGACTATTGTTATTCGAATATTGCTTTTGATTTCTTAGTTTATCATATTAGTTTATTTATTCAATACTATACTTAATTATTTGATTGTTTGATCACCAATTGAATATTATCTACGAATCTAGAATTGAACTCGAAAGTAGAAATTATAGATTGCACATAGGATTGAGTAGAGCAAGTTCTTGAACCTGAGCATAGGGGACCGGATTCGCAGTTAGGATAGACATATACCTAATTGCTTTCATTGGTTGATTTACAGGAATTATAAATGTGTTCTTGCTAGTTCTAATTCCATAGACATATAGGCTTTAGGTTAGCTTGAATAGGCGAGTAAAAACTCGACAGATTCTTATGAGTAATATTAACCCCATTAACTAATAAACTAGATAAATTAGTTAGTCAATTCAATTTAAGAATACATTAGGAATGTTAGATATCTCATAACCCTAGATCGTTTTCATTACATTGATATCATAAAAATATTCTCTTTCTCTGTTCAAAGTTCATTATTTATATTTCTTTATTTAATTAATTTAGGGTCATATATTTCTAGGTTTAATTCTTATTTAGATCATTAGGATAGTCTAATTTAGTTAATAGTTAATCACAAGTCCTTATGGGTTCGACATCCGACTTTTAGTCACTTTATTACTTAACGACCGTGTATACTTGCGTGTGTGTTTGGCCGCAACAGTTCATAGATGGCAATTGCAAACGAGAGAATTATGATCCAAATCTAGAGGATATCTGGGACAAATGCAACACAATAGTGTTGTCGTGGATTATTAATTATGTTTCGCCAGAGTGACTCAGTGGGATAGTTTACTCTTCGAATTCCACTGCTGTGTGGAATGATCTGAAAGAGAGGTTTGACAAGATCGATCTCTCCAAAAAAATTTAGATTTACAAAGTATTGCCACGGTAAATCAAGCTAAGGTACTAGCTCAATCTCCTCATATTTTTTGAAATTATGTTTGTTGTGGGCAAAATTTGATAGTCTAGCACCAATTTCTGGGTGTGACTATGAGAAATCTCGTGAGTTTGTTGTGTTTATGGCGATATTGAAGCTTCTACAATTTCTCATGGGACTTAATGAGTCATATGAACAAGCGAGAATTCAGTCGTTGATGATAATCCCCGCTCCTTCTGTTAACAAAGCTTATTCGATGTTGATGGAGAGGGAAAATCAAAGAGCTATTGCTCATACTGGTGCTTCTATACAAAGCCATGAATTTGTTGCTTTTGTTTCTTTTGCTAGACGTAGATTTCATCAGAACCCTAGAAGAAATTATAATCTTGTATGTGATTATTACAACTATAAAAGACATACTAGAGAAAACGGTTTCAAGCTAAATGAATATCCAGCTGATTTTAAAAGCAAAATAAAAGGAGTCACCTTCTCTGCAGCCAACTTGAAGGGAGTAATGGATGAGCTGGGTCTACTTATCCACAAATACACATATCTGGAGCTCAGGGTTCTATCTCAGCAGTTAACCTTGTAGGAAACAATAATGGAAGCTATAATAGTGATTTGATTAAGCCACAACCACAACCATAACCACCTGTCTCATCACCTTATTTTACTCCAGAACAATATCAATAAATCTTATAGATGCTTGGCAAACTAAATGAGGAAAGAAATTCCACTCAGCCAACAGCAGCAGCAGCAGGTATATTTTCCTTCCTACCCAGAGTTATTGATGATAGATGGATAGTTGACACTAGGGCAATTAATCACACGGTAGCAAACTTAACTCTATTGAACAAACTGGATAGAGACTCTAACCTAAAGGTGGAAAAGTATATTTACCAACTCGTAATGTAGTATCTATATCAAATACAGGAACATCTAGTATATTCAGAGACTAAGAGCTTCAGAATGTTCTACATATCCCTGACTTCAAGTTTAATCTACTATCTGTCTCTCAATTAACAAAGGAACTGAGGTTTTGTGTCGATTTCTTTCCTGATTTTTGTATCTTTCAGGACAGGTGAGGGAGATTGGTAGAGAAACTTATAGATTGTACTACTTGAAGCCAACCTCAACTCCAGCTTAGTTACAATAGCCTATTAGAATTATTTACATATGCTCTTCTGTATCTGTTAGAGTTACTTTGTCAGTATGGCATAATAGACTAGGTCATGCACCTCTTAATGTTCTTAGAAAAATATATTCTCTAAAATAGTCCAAGCTAGATAAAATTCATCACTGCACTGTGTGTCCACTTGCAAAACAGCCTAAACTTTCATTTTCCAAAAGTACAACTAGTTTAAATAAACCTTTTCAGCTAGTACATGGTGATGTTTGGGGTGCATATATAGTGCCTACACAAGATGGTAAGAGATACTTTTTAACACTAGTAGATGATTTTTCTAGGTGTACCTGGATATTTCTATTGAATAATAAAGGTGAAAGTATTGTTGTTATGAGACAATTCCTAGCTATGGTAAAGAACATTTTCAATTCTAATGTTCAAATTTTGAGAACATATAATGGATGTGAGTCTTTTAATTCTCATTTTGATAAATTAGTTTAGGGAAATGGCATGATACACCAAAGTTTATTTGTCTACACACCACAGCAAAATGGTATAGTAGAAAAGAAATATAGGTCAATTTTGAATATTGCTGGATCACTAAGGTTTCAAGGGGTAGTATCAGTGATGTTTTGGGGGGAATGTGTATCTACATCAGTATATCTCCTCAGCAGATTACCTTCTGTCATTCTACAAAACAAATTACCATTTGAACTGTTGCACTTACACCCTCCAGGTATTGATCATTTGAGGGTCTTTGGTTGTCTTGTATATGCCTAAAGTCCAAATATTACTGATAAGATGTCAGGTAGGGCTATTCCAGCAACTCTAATGGGATATTCCTCTAATCAAAGAAAACTTGTTTCCTTTTAAACATTTCACACCCTCTAAATCACATTTCTTCCCAGTTTTAGAACCCAGTACTCACACACATTCCCTACCAGTCCTCCAACACTGTGACTCACACTCTTTTCAAGAGGAATGAGATACAAGTTCACTTTCCAGTCTTACAATTCATTATAATACTATAGATCAACCTAATGTTACATCTGACACTACAGAGGAGCTTAGTGCTTCAAATTCACCCTGTGGTATAGCAGTTGACAAATCTGTCACAAATCCTAATCCCTCTATTACACCATAGCCAACTGAGTCACTCAGAAAGTCATCTAGAACTGTAAAGCAACCTCTTTGGTTACAATACTATGTTACTACCAAAGTTTCCAACTGTGTTTATCCCATTTCTTCCTATGTCAGTTATGATTAACTTATATCTTCCTACAAGACAACCTTAAACTCTTACTATTCTACCTTAGAACCTTCTAAATTTAAGGAGGCTGCTGCGGACCCAAAGTGGGTTAAGGCAATGAGACTAGAGATAGATGCTTTTGAGGAAAACAACACATGGAGTTTAGTGGACCTCCCTTAAGGCAAAACTCCCATTGGATGCAAATGGGTATTCAAAGTCAAATATAAATCATCAGGAGAAGTGAAAAGATATAAATCACGCTTAGTGGCAAAAGGTTTACAGTCAACAAGAAGGACTGGACTACAAGGAAACTTTTTCACCAGTATCTAAAATGGTTACTGTCAGGTTAGTGTTAGTTGTGGCTGTATCCAAAAATTGCTTCATCTATCAAATGGATGTCCATAATGCCGTCTTACAAGGTGATCTCTTTGAAGAAGTCTACATGACTATTCCAGAAGGATTTTCTAGGCAGGGGGAGATTAGGAAAGTCTGCAAATTATACAAATCACTGTATGGTCTGAAACAAGCACCAAGACAGTGAAATTTAAAACTGACTAAAGCCTTACACCAATTGGGCTTTGTTCAAAGTCACTTTGATTATTCACTATTCACACAGAAGCTAGGCAGTGATATAATTGTGATCCTAATAAATGTTGATGATTTAGTATCACAGGTAATAATCATGAGCTGCTGATCAAGACAAGGCGAGACCTACAGAAGAAGTTTAAAATGAAATACGTTGGAGATCTTAAATTCTTCCTAGGAATTGAATTTGCTAGATCTGAAAAGGTTATACATATGTGTCAAAGGAAATACACTTTGGAGCTAGTATCAGAACTTGGTCTGAGTGGAGCAAAGATAGCTGGAACTCCTATGGAGTGTAATCAAAAGCTCACTTCAGTTGAGTATGATAAAGCATTCAACAAAAATGCAGTCTGTGAAGATCCTACATTGAAGGATCCTGTTGAGTATCAAAGATTAATAGGAAGACTATTATATTTAACCATGACCAGACCATATATTTCTTTTGGAGTGCGAGTATTAAGTCAGTATATTCATGCTCCAAAAAAATTACATGGAAGCTGCCCTAAGAATTGTCAGGTATCTAAAGTCATCACCAGGCTTACGACTTCTAATGGCAGCAGCAGAAACCAAGCAACTATAGGAATTTTGTGATTTAGACAGGTGCTCCTGCCTGAAAACAAGAAGATCTATTACATGGTGCCTTGTGAAGTTTGGAGGCGCTTTAGTGTTGTAGAAATTAAAAAAAAAGAAATTTTAGCTAGAAGTTCCGCTGAAGCTGAATTCAGAAGCATGACATCTTGTGTGTCTGAGATAACTTAGGTGATAGGTTTTTTTAATGAACTGGGGATTAAACTTCACCAACCTGTTGATCTGTTTTGTGACAATAAGGCTGCTATTCAGATTGCAGCGAATCCTATATTCCATGAAAGAACCAAACACATAGACATAGTCTGTCATTTTGTAAGAGAAAAATTAAGTCAAGGAATGATCATAACTCATCACTTGTCAACAAAAGATCAACTGGCAGATTTGCTGATAAAGAGCATTAGCAAAGCACAACATGAGTTTCTATTGATTCAGCTTGGGGTCGAGAATATTTTCAAAGCATCAACTTGAGGGGGAGTGTTGAGAGTATACCAAATTGATGTGGCATTAGTTAGTTAGTGAGTTAGTTAGGCATGTGGTTAGCAAGGTAGTTAGTAACTTAAGTAGAGTTAGTGGTAGGGTTAGAGTAGTTGGTGTTTTAGAATACTAACTTATATATATATATATATATATATATATATATATATATATATATATATATATATATATATATATGAAGTTCAGCTCATTTGAAAGTTTGAAGAAATGAGAATTGTTCTGACTTCCTCTCCAAGTCTTCTTCTTCTTCAATCCTATCTTTCTTTGCATTAGTGCATCTGATAACTTGATAGATAATACCCCTATAGTGTATACAACAGAATTGAATACAGCAACGTACATCCCATGGCAAAGTAATTAGTAGCTACGGAATGTAATTATCAGCGACCAGTTATCATCCCATCAACGAATGGTGGTTGATAATAACTTATATGAGCTATGGAATTTTTCCAATATTATCACAGAATATTCACTTTGTAAAAAAAATATATGGTCTACTACTTTTCCACTTGAGTTTTAAAATTCGTCCCCGCTATGCTTCTTGATAATTTATGGGTTGCCAGTACTGCTTGCTCTTCTGAAGATCAAAAATAGAAAAGCTAGATTTCTCACAATGCAACTTCATTCAACTAAACACTATGATAGTACATAAATGATAAAACTTAGTTAACTTTGGTCATTCAACTTAGATTCACATGAAAATGAAACCAATAATTTTCTTTTCCTTCTAATTTTCGCTTTATTTGATAATTATACATATTTGTCATGCCATCAATGTGGCTGGTGCAGATTCTCTAGTTCCCACCAAGTTTATGATTATTAAATAGTCCTATTCCCTAATTTTATATATATATATATATATATATATATAACATTCCTACATTGTAAATTGTTCACTAATTCCAATATTGATGGATTAATATTTGTTGCGCAAACAACACACATATTGACAACAGGCAAGGTTGAAGCATTTAGCTATACTGTTGACATTAATATTACTTCTTTCACCCCCACTGATATAATCACTTCTCTTGAAAATTATATACATGATCAGTAAAAGCTCTGAAATTTTTTCTCAAGCAATGACAAGAACAAATTACAGCATAAATAATTTTATGCTGTTATATTGTTAAAATCAGAAGAATGAACAAAATTACTTACCTGTCAAATAATGCTGGGATCGTAAAAGAGCTCTGCAAATGCTTTGGCGCAGCAAATCGTACGTATAATAATTAAGGTTGAGTGGTCACGATGGGGAAGATGGGCACATGAATAACTAACTCATTTAACGCACTGAATGTGAATCACACAAATGGGCCATAGATGCGGATACAAGATTTAAAGTTTGGAGACAAGATTTAAAGTTTATAGGTTCCGAAATCCAGTCTGTTTAGGTTTTTTTTTCTTGGGAAAATATAGTCTGCTTAAATTACTGGGTTCTAAATTAATAAATTATATATATATGATGAATCTTTTAAGACAAATATACAATTTGGACAAAAGCTAATAGATTCGGCCGAACCCGTAGATCGTGCTCTAGCTCCGCCCCAGCAAGTTATACTATATATCTCCACTTTGGCATAGCATATATAATACTACTAGTATTTATTACTTCCTCCGTTTTATATTGTTTGAGGTAGTTTGACTCGGTACGGAATTTAAGAAAAAAGAAAAGACTTTTGAAAGTTGCGGTTTTAAAAGCTTAAGGGTAAAAGGTTTGTGGGTACATGCCATTTGTGTGACTATAAAAGCTTCTCATTAAGAGCAAAAAGGGTAAAATGAAGAGTTTAAAATTGAATTATTTTCAAAGAAAAGTATCTCATTTAATATAAAACGGAGGGAGTACGTGGTAGGTTAACACCATAAAACTTCTAGAACCGACTAACACATAGAGGCAGATCTAGGACGAATCCTGTGAGTACAAATGAACCTTGTTTTCGACTCGAACAACATATGCATATGCGAAATTTTTTAAAATGCATACATATAATAAGATCATACTTAATCTGAACTCGCTGATTCTGACTTCGCTAATTACATACCGTAATGCATGAGTTAGTAAAGCACGTACCCTGCTTCTCCATCTTGTTCAACACTCACCTTCTCATGATTCCACATTCTGAGAGGCTGCATTTTTTTCCTAAGGGTTTATATATTCGAAAGTTTGGAAACGTGGGGAAGGAGTTCAACTCAAGCAAAGGAAGTTTGTTCTGATATTTCAGATGTAGTTGTTGTGATCTCACTTACATCATATATTTATAGCAAAAGAAGAAAGTTGTGGACTGATGTCTGAAACTTTTGTTTGGTACTATAGGTGTAAAGAAGGAACTCATTTGGTACTATTGATAAGGGATAATTAAATTCGGGATTAAATTTGAGATGAGTGTATTTCATATTTGATTGGAATAAAGTTGTGGTATAAATTAGTTATTCTGAGATTGTAGTATTTTTTATCTCTATGGGAGGGTGAGATAACTAATCACAGAATAACTTATCTCGAGATAATTAATCATGATATAAGTTGTTTCCTAACCAAACGATCCCTAAGATTAGTTGAAAGTGGGACCTTTAATAATAAGAATATAAGAAAATTGTCGGTCTAAATAACATAGGACCACTAGCTGGTAAGGTGGCAAAATATTGTTACAGTAGTAGACTAGTAGTAATATCTACTCTTCCATAATGATATTATGCAGTACTTAATTGATTGCAATAAGTAGTCAAATTAATCAAGTGGAGACTGGTTATCTAGGTTTAAATTAATAGATAAATCAAGATCATAAAATAAATGTCACCTACAACTTCTACCAAAAGGGTTATCTCCAAAAAGATTTTTTTTTCCTTTGTTTTTTGCCTTGAAGAAGAGTTTCTGCATTAAAAAAAGAAATTCAGTTAGATGTTTTGGGATTATGTAAAAAGTCTTCTTCAAAAACTTTAACCAAACAACACCTAATTTTTCTTGTTTCTTGGTGAAACAGATGTATTTTTCATGATTAAGGGATATTATTGGTGTATGTCCAAGAACAAGGCTGGACGGATGCTATACGAGGTTGCTTGATACAAGGGATAAGGATAATACTCGGGAGATAGAATTTAGAATGTATTTATTCTTTGTTTGATTACAAGTATTAGCTAATTTCAGAAAAAGTTTTACATTAATTAAGTGATGAATTAGCTATTCCATATAAAAGGTGAGATCATTAGTTAATGGCAAGGGTAAACCCAAGCCGAAGAGGGGTCTAGAAATAGTTTCAACTCGTAATATACTCCGAATATATTTTAAGGTGGTAAAATGTTTCCTACTCAAAGATTTACGTGCTATCTTCTCAAAGGTTTCTATCGCATATATTTATTTATTCTTTTTTTTTTTCCTTTTAGATATCGTATTCAGAATTAGAATGGAAATTTGACCAACCAACAAATTTTCTAACACTTGTGAGGAGTTCTTTTTTAAACCTACAAATTAATTATTTCATCCAACGTGTGAGTTTTGTTGAATATGGCAAAACTCCCACATCGGTGGGAGACTTAAGTTTAGGGAGAATTTCACCCTATAAAAGGAGGCCTAATGTTTAGGATTTAAACACACCTCTTATTTGTCTTCTTATCTTCTTAAGGTATTTGTATTTTCTCTCTTTAGTATTATTTCACTTGTATTTTTGAAGTGGAATAAAATATTGGTTATGTCCGAGGAGTAGGCAAAATTAGCCGAACCTCGTAAATTCTGGTGTTCCTTTTATTGTTGTTTTATTGTCTTATTTATTATTTGGTGGCTGCCATAATTTTTGTTATAGTAGTTGTGACTCATTCATGCTATATACATTTGGCTTCCGCAACAATTGGTATCGGAGCCAAGGTACTGTCTAAGTATGCTCTGTGGTTGCAGCATAGTCTGATCTTCCACGCCAGAAAGGATTTATCTTGGTAACTGAGTCAAGGTTCTGTCTGAGTATGCTCTATGGTTGCAGCTTAGTCTGATCTTCCACACCAGAAAGGAAATAATCTTGATTTGTGTCGTCAGCTATTAAATAATATTTGTATCAAAGATGGGAGACAATAAACAAGAAGAATCTACATCAAGTGTCAACAATACGTCATCATTGGCATCTTATCTTATGACAAGAATTTTGTCAAATACAAAATTTGCGGTAGAAATTTTTGACGGGTCATGACATTTTGGGATGTGGCAAGGTGAGGTTCTAGATGTCCTTTTTCAATAAGGGCTAGATCTTGCTATTGAAAAAAAGAGACCAGATGTTATTGGAGAAGAAGATTGGAGAATTATCAACCGTGTTGCTTGCGGTACTATCCAAACCTATCTTGCTAGAGAGCAGAAATATTCATACACAAAGAAAACTTCTGCAAGTAAATTATGGAAAGTACTAGAGGATAAATTTTTGAAGAAAAATAGTCAAAATAAATTGTACATGAAGAAGAGATTGTTTCACTTCACATATGTTCATGGTTCCACGATGAATGAACATATCACCAGTTTTAATAAGTTGGTCACATATTTACAAAATATGGATACAATTTATGATGGTGGTGACTTGGCCTTGATGTTGTTGGCGTTACTTCCTGATGAGTACGAGCACCTTGAAACTACTCTACTCCATGAAAATGCCGAAGTTTCTCTCATAGAAGTTTGTTCGGCTTTGTACAGCTATGAACAAAGAAAGCGAGAAAAACAGAAGGGCGGAGAAGGAGAAGCACTATTTGAGAGGGGTCGTCCTCAAAATCAAGCAAGGACAAAGAAAGGAAGATCTAAGTCAAGATCTAAACCCAGCAAAGATGAATGTGCCTTTTGTCGAGAAAAGGGGCACTGGAAGAAAGACTGTCCGAAGTTGAAGAATAAGGCCAAACATAATAATGGAAAGGCCATTATGGATTCAAATGTAGCTGATTGTGATGATTCAGACTTTTCATTAGTTACAACAGATTCATCAACATTATCAGACATATGGTTGATGGACTCAGCTTGTAGCTATCATATGTGTCCCAACAGGGACTGGTTCGTGGAATTTCAAGAAGGAGAATATGGAGTCATCCACACAGTGGATAACAGCCATCTTACCTCATATGGAATTGGTTCAATACGATTAAGGAACCATGATGGAATGATCAGAACATTAACAGATGTTCGATATGTACCGGATTTGAAGAAGAATCTCATCTCTGTGAGAGCCCTAGAATCAAAAGGGTTCAAAATCACTGTAGAAAATGTAGTGATGAGAGTATGCTCTGGTGCACTAGTGGTAATGAAGGCTAATCCGAAAAATAATAATATGTACCGCTATCGTGGTAGTACAGTTATTGGAACAGCGATAATGACGTCCAATGACGACAAAGAGGCAGGAACAACCAGGCTATGGCACATGCACTTGGGATATGCTGGAGGAAAATCCTTGAAAACTCTATCAGATCAAGGATTGTTGAAAGGGGTAAAGACTTGCAACTTGGAGTTTTGCGAGCATCTTGTCAAAGGAAAACAGACAAGGGTTAAATTTGGTACAGCAATCCATAATACTAAAGGCATTTTGGATTATGTACACTCTGATGTTTGGGGTCCTTCCAAAACACCTTCATTGGGTGGGAAGCACTATTTTGTAACCTTTGTTGATGATTTTTCCTGAAGAATATGGGTGTATACAATGAAGAGCAAAGATAAAGTGTTGGGAATTTTTCTCAAATGGAAGACGATGGTAGAGAATAAAACAGGCAGGAGGATCAAGTGTATTCGCACAGATAATGGAGGTGAATATAAAAATGATCATTTCAATAAGGTCTGTGAAAATGATGGCATCATCCGACACTTCACTGTCAGACATACACCACAACAGAATGTAGTGGCAGAACGTATGAACCGGACCTTGCTGGAGAAGGTACAGTGTATGTTGTCCAATGCTGGCTTGGACAAAGAATTTTGGGCTGAGGCAATTACATATACGTGTCACCTCATTAATCGTCTATCATCTGCTTCTATTGATGGCAAGATACCATTTGAAAAATGGTATAGAAAGCCTGCTGTAGATTATGACTCTTTGCACGTGTTTGGCTCAACTGCATATTATCATATGACATAGTCAAAATTGGATCCAAGGGCAAAGAAGGCTATTTTTATGGGGATTACTTCTGGAGTCAAATGATATCGCTTATGTTGTCCTATGACAAAGAAAGTAATATTCAGCAGAGATGTTACCTTCGATGAATCTGCTATGGTAAATAAGGTAACAAACGAAGATACCAAATAAGATGATGGTACTTCTAAGCAGGTGTAGTTTGAGGAAAATTTTATTTTTCCTACACAAGAAGTAGAGGAGGAAACAAATGAAGATTATCCTCTGGAAGGAGAGCCAGTAGAGGAGATTCCAACTCAGAAACCTCAACAACAACTTGAATCAATAGCACCCAGCAGGCTAAAAAGGACAATAACGAAATCTGTTCGTCTCATAGAGACAATGGCTTGTGCCGCCTCAATTGTAGCTGATGATGTTCCTACCACTTATAAAGACGCAGTCCAAAGTTCAGAAGAAGATAAGTGGAGGATTGCCATGAATGATGAAATACAGTTCCTTCATCAAGAATCATACATGGAGATTGGCCAATCTTCCGAAGAGAAAGAAAGCAATTGGGTGCAAATGGGTATTTGCAAAGAAAGAAGGATTTTCTAACCAAGAAGATGTTAGCTACAAAGCAAGATTTGTGGCCAAAGGATATGCTCAAAAGGAGGAAATTGATTACAATGAAGTATTTTCTCCAGTTGTAAAACATTCCTCCATTAGAATTATGTTGGCTTTGGTAGCACAATTGGATATGAAACTAGATCAGATGGATGTAAAAACTGCATTTTTACATGGAAACTTGGATGAGAAAATCTACATGACTCAGCCAGAAGGATTCAAAGTTGCTGGAAAAGAAAATATGGTGTGTAAACTTGAAAAATCGTTGTACGGATTGAAACAATCTTCTAGAAAATGGTAAAAACGATTTGACAAGTTTATGTTGCGGCAAGGGTACAAGATAAACAAATACGATCATTGTGTGTATTTGCGGAAGCTTGAAGATGGTTCCTTTGTATATATTCTTCTATATGTTGATGATATATTGATATCTTCCAAGAATTCGGAAGAAATTGATAAGTTGAAGATTCAACTGAAAAAGGAGTTCGAGATAAAGGATTTGGGTGAGATAAAGAAAATTCTTGGCATGGAGATAATAAGAGATAGACGTTCAAAGAAACTCTGATTATCTCAGAAAGAATATTTGAAAAGAGTACTACAGCGTTTTTTCATAGATGAGAAGACTAAACGAGTTAGTACTCCACTTGCTCCCCATTTTAAGCTAAGTACTATTATGTCGCCAAAGGATGAAGCTGAACGGGAATATATGTCAAAGGTACCATACGCAAATGTTGTTGGTAGCTTGATGTATGCAATGATTTGTACGAGACCTGACATTTCACACGATGTTGGAATTATTAGCAGATATATGCATAATCCAGGAAAGGAGAATTGGCAAGCTGTGAAGTGGATTCTACGGTATATTCATAATACTGTAGATGTCGGGTTAGTTTTTGAGCAGGAAGACAATCAGTCTGTAGTTGGATATTGTGATTCGGATTTTGCGGGTGATCTGGACAAATGAAGATCAACTACTGGTTATGTGTTTACTTTTGCAAAGGCATCAGTTAGTTGGAAGTCTACTATACAGTCAACAGTTGCTTTGTCTACAACAGAGGTAGAGTACATGGCTATTACAGAGGCTGTGAAGGAGGCAATTTGGCTTCAAGGGTTGCTAAAGGAGCTTGGCATTGAACAAAAAATATCATAATTTTTTGTGATAGTCAAAGTGCTATTCAATTAGCGAAGAACCAAATTTATCATGCAAGGACGAAGCACATTGATGTTCGGTATCATTTCGTACGAGAAATCATAGAAGAAGGTAGAGTCACGGTGAAGAAAATTCATACAACAAAGAATCCTGCTGATATGCTGATAAATGTGGTGACTGCGGTCAAGTTTCAACATTGTTTGGATTTGATCAACATTGTTGAACACTGAAGATTGAAGATGAAGACACAACCAAAATTTGTTACCGAAAAAAAATTGAAGATGTGGAATTTTTGCCAAGGTAGAGATTTGTTGAATATGGCAAAACTCCCACATCGGTGGGAGACCTAAGTTTGGGGAGAATTTCACCCTATAAAAGGAGGTCTAATGTTTAGGATTTAAACACACCTCCCATTTGCCTTCTTATCTTCTTAAGGCATTTGTATCTTCTCTCTTTAGTATTATTTCACTTGTATTTTTGGAGTGGAATAAAATATTATTTGTGTCCGAGGAGTAGGCAAAATTAGCCGAACCTCGTAAATGCTGATGTTCCTTTTATTGTTGTTTTATTATCTTATTTATTATTTGGTGGCTGCCATAATTTTTGGTATAGTAGTTGTGACTCATTCACACTATATACATTTGGCTTCCGCAACAAATTTAGCATAGGAAGTCGACTAAGAATTAAGCAGAACTAATTAGTTTGGTATGGTTAAGACTTAAGAAGCCAACCACTTAATTACCATATTTCAATAAATGTGATGATGGAAAATTTTCAAAGCATTCTTCAAAAATAGAGAAAGGCGAGGTGCATATTTAATTATTAACGCACAAGGGAATATTTTTTTGGCCCTCCTAGCATTTTATAAATCTAAAAAAATGTAAAAAACAGTATTATTTAACTTGAGTTAGTACTTTAGTTTAGAGCCAGAAAATCCTAATTCCAAGCATAGCATGTGTAAATTAAAGAAAAGTCCTGTTTCATGTTCAGACTCATTATATTCCGTTGAAATCATTAAAACCTTATTGTACTGAAACTTATGGTGTGTTTGGTAGGTAGGAAAATATTTTCCTAAAAAATAAATGATTTTCTTTCTTATTTTTTCAGTATTTGGTTAGGTAGCAAAAAATATTTTTTAAAAATATATAATTTAGGGATACATTATATGAAACGAAATGGGTAAGGGCGGGGGAGGGTGATAGGTCGGGGTCTAGAAGCCGGAATAACGGTGGCGATGTGACGGGGGTCACGCGGGGTGGGGGT
>MU758112.1:32014-127468 GCA_026770625.1 Nicotiana glauca
GCAAGGGAAATATTGAAGACCAGTTTCACGGCAAAAGGTGCAACAAGAGCTGAACATCAGATTTGCTATACAGAATGGGCTGCAAGTGCATTGTCAAGGTCGCTAGAGTCGGTATCCACATCCGATGGGTCGTTACTCTGTAGGTTTCTTGTTAGGAATCGTCTCTTTTCATTTTCCTTCACTCTATTCGTCCTACCTTGTTTTACTCTCTCTTCTTGAGTCTGTCTGGTCATATACAAATGAGAAATGACTTCAAAATTTGCCACCAAGCTTTCTAATTGCACACAATGGGATCGGGCCAGCACATCAAATTGTCATAAGTCAGGAAATAACATCAGACATGATTGGGTTGCCGGCAGTCAATATGCTTTAGGGATCCTTGGAAAATATAGAGGCTCGATATGCGAACAACACAAAAGATGAAGGGCGAGGGTGAACAGATCAAAAGAATTTCCCGTGATAGGATTGAAAAAGAGTGGTACATCAATAACAATCAAAATCTTCCAAAAAAGAAATCAAAGTTATCATGGCTAGCAATAGAGCAATATATTTCAAGGGCAAGGCCGATGTTTTAAATCAAAAAGAGAAACATGTGCACTGAAGTTGGTAACAATTAAAATGCTTTGGGGTTCATAGGAGACAAAAAGGTTGGTAAGTGTCAATTCAGGAGCAATACAACAAATAAAGTATGGGGTTAGAACGGAGGAGAGGCATATTTTGATAAAGGAAGTGGTCAGTCAAGGAACGATTGAGGTCTCCAAATGAAATCAGTTATCATGACAAGTGAATGAGCAAAGTCGGGGCCAGTGGTCAAGTCAAGAAAGAGCAACATATACTTTGAGTGGGATGGCAATTGTCTTGCTTTGAGATTCATGAAAACAAGGGATTGGTAAATGTCAAGCCGTAAGGGATGCGGGTTTGAACAGAGAATAGGTATTTTCTGCGACAAGGACGGCGGGGAAAATGGATAGTCAGTAAACGGGCAAGGCATTCAAGTGGAAATCAATTATCATGGGAAATGAAAGAGCAATCGTCATCAAAGTTCAAGGCCACAAACCAACCACCACATTTTAAATTGACAAAATTTTCTTTGATTGAAACAGGGGTAGAAGTTTGTTTCGGAGAAACCCTCCATAAGGAAAGGCGGCACCTAAACAGGTATGACTGGAAATTCTTAGGACCCTCCTAAAAAATGGGACTTAGTTTAAATGTTAAAACAATCATGAGAAACATAACTTGGTATAAAAAGGAATATAAGTTTGTTCTAACGTTTGCATGTTTAAGATAGGTTTCAATTAAGAGTTTTCAGGACCCTCCTAGATAATGGGGACGTAGTTGCAAGGTCTGCTTAGATAACACGATATAGTGTAAGTCGTACCTTCAGTAGATATAGCCTAGGTTAAAAACTGTTTTTAATTAGAAGTTGTTAGGACCCTCCTGGATAATGGGGAGAAGTTAAGACCTCTTAGATAACAAATGTAGTTGGAGTAATACCTTTAGACGATATAACTTAGGTTCGTAATTGTTAGGAGTTGTCAGGACCTCCCTGGATAATAAGACTTAGCTTTAAAATTCTTATAATAGTTGGTAGAATAATTCAGTTTAACACTCACCCATGTGCCCAGCCACCAAACTAGGGCAGGAATTTTTTCTTTAGTTGTCTATTTTGTTGCAGTCAGGAGCCCACCTGGAGAACAAGGAAATATTTTTCAAGTTCAGCAATCAGGAGCCCACCTGGAGAACAAGGGAATACATTTCAAGTTTCACCAGTCACGAGCCCACCTGGAGAACAAAGGAAGTATAATTCAAATTTTAGCTTTCAATTTTTTTTAATATTTGATAACATGCTGTACTTAGCTACCAAACTGGGGCAAAATTTTTTTTTTGTTTCTCTATTTTGTTGCAGTCAGGAGCCCACCTGGAGAACAAGGGAATACTTTTCAAATTCAGCAGTCAAGAGCCCACCTGGAGACCAAGGGAATACTTTTCAAGTTCAGCAAGCAGGAGCCCACCTGGAGAACAAGGGAATACATTTTAAGTTTCAGCAGTCAGGAGCCCACCTGGAGAACAAGGGAAGTATAATTCAAATTTTAGCTTTCAATTTTTTTAATAACCAAACTGGGGCAGAAATTTCTTTTTGTTTGTCTATTTTGTTGCAGTCAGGAGCCCACCTGGAGAACAAGGGAATACTTTTCAAATTCAGTAGTCAGGAGCCCACCTGGAGAACAAAGGAATACTTTTCAAGTTCAGCAAGCAGGAGCCCACTTGGAGAACAAGGGAATACATTTCAAGTTTCAACAGTCAGGAGCCCACCTGGAGAACAAGGGAAGTATAATTCAAATTTTAGCTTTCAATTTTTAATATTTGATAATATGCTGTACCCAGCCACCAAACTGGGGCAGAAAATTTTCTTTGTTTGTCTATTTTGTTGCAAGCAGGAGCCCACCTGAAGAACAAGAGAATACTTTTCAAGCATCGCAAGCAGGAGCCCACTTGGAGAACAAGGGAATACCTTTTCAAGCAATCGCAAGCAGGAGCCCACCTGAAGAATGGACATATATTTCAAATTGTAGTACTCAAGAATCATCGAAAGAATGGAAAAACATCGTCAAGGCAACAACAAGAATTCCGTTGAAAGAACACAAGATACGAGTTCAAGGCAGCACAAGAGCAAGTTTGAAGGCATAGATAGGATTTCTTGTAACTCATAGAGTATAGCTTAGTCTAGCTTCTTTTTATCTTGACACGGTGCAATAAGGGGGTCAACGAGCAGTAACAACAGCAACAACAGTAAAATCACAGCTCCTTGTAGTCCCAGCTACCAGACATTCCTGAACTACACTGACCTGATTCCTGTTTAGCCTAGGATATGTAGGCAACCTCTGAAGTAGGGTGCGGTCAAAACTTTTCAAAATGCTTCACAACGGAATACTCGAACGGGCAAAAATCGCTCATATTTGCTCACTTATCTTTGCACGAAAACTCCTCGTGTTTCCGAGCAAAGAAGGGCAGCTGTGAGCACGTGATCTTTGCCCTATATATGAGTTATTCCCAAAAATTCAAACAAAAATAATTTTTCCTTATTATTATTATTATTATTATTATTATTATTTACAATTTTTTGTGCATTTTGGTGTCATTTTTCTGATAATTGCTGTATTTTATTTGTGCATGATAATTCATATTAAAAATACCAAAAAATACACATTTATATTAGAAATTTAATTTCATTTTAGCATTAAGTAGGTATTAATTTATTTTTAGAACAATTTAAAGAAAATCACCAAAAATAGTCTTAGGCCATTTTAATTGATAATTGTTGCATTTTTAATTGATAATTGATCTTTAAAATAATTTTAGAAGTTAATTAGTTTAATTAGGTTTTGTTTTGATTTTTACAAAATCATAAAAAAAATACAAAATAAAAAAATGGAAATAAATGCAAAAGTAAAAGAAATAAAAAGAAAACAAAAATCAAAGAAAGAAAACAAGTAAGTAAATTTTGGGCCAAATATTCCAGCCCAAAGCAAAAATGCCCATACTCAGGCCCAAATAATTACCCCACCCGGTCCGCCCCTTGAACGACCTCGTTTTGCGTTGTTAATCTTGACCCTTAATTCCCCCTAATCCAACGGCCTACAATTGGACTTGAATGTTTAATACAAAATATCCAAAACCTAAAACATATACTCTCATCCTCGTACAACCCCCCCTTTATTTGTAACGCCATTGCCGCCTCCGCCTATCTCCACCATATATCCGCCGGCGGCAAGCTCCCGTTTCCGACCAAACCAACACCAAAATGATCCTCTTCCCTTCCTCTATTCAAATCCTTAACCTTCTTTCCACGAATCCCATCGGAATTTTTCAAATCCTCATGAACCCTAGCGCCGCCTTTGGGTCCTCCGGTGGTGGCGCCACCATAGAACGTGACCAAACTCACACCCCGCACCGTCTCGATGCCGCTTTTAGAAATATGTCATCATCTTCCATGAAATCATGTTGGAGGTCGTCCAGTGATCATTTCATCCGCTGTCAAATGGTCAAGATTTCGTCGCCTACTTAATTTGTTGATTTAAATCCGACGATTAGGTATTTTCCCCTCTTCTGTATGCTCTGTTTGTATTGCCTCTTCTCATCTTCTGTATTATGCTCTGTTCGTATTGCTTCTTTTGCATGCTCTCTTTTCATCCCTATGTTTTCTTTCTTACTGTTATTCCAGGATGGTGTAGTATAGACTTAGGGTTATTAGAACCGTTTGGGTTATCTTTGATTTGAGTGTTAATTAGCAAACATGTTTTCTTTTCTATTCTGATTTCTAATTTTGTTTAATTTGTTTAGGCTTAATCAGTAAATTCGAAATCTATTTTAGCATTAGGGTTTCAATTTAACCTTGTTTGGATGACTTGTTTTGAGATTGATTGGATTTAACTGGATCATGATCTGTTAATTTTGTGGTTAGCAGATTTACCTTTTTCTGGTTTTTAATTGATATTGTTTGAATTCGAATAATTGATGTTAAGATGAGATTAATTAGCTTAATGGAGAATTTGTTAGATTACTGCCTAACTTCAATAAAATAGGTTCAAAATAAATGTGGTTATAACTGGTAGATGTTAATTAAGGTTTGATTGAGATACGGTTGCTAATTCTAAGAGTAAAGTGGGGGCACTTTTAGAAAAGAAAATAGTTTAATGGTAATTACAGCTTAACTGAAGGGTAGTTTTGGGAAGGGAAAAGGGTAGTTTAATAAAAAATGGTAATTCTAGAATGCAAGTGAGGGTAGAATAGGTATTTCAAAGGGATAGAAACATGGTAGATGCAACTAGAACCTTCTAGAATGGGTTTTAGTATAAGTTTTAATAAACTAGGTGTAGTAGCTTGTAATGCAAGTCAAAAATAAGAGGTGAAAAACAGAAATATTATAGGGACTAAAAGGTAAAATGAAAATCTGAAATTCCCTCCCAATTATGTCTATAAATAGGCATGAATAGTGCCTTGAAGAAAAAGTTTTGAACCCCAAAAAATTTCCCCCAAAAATATCTGCCCATTTCCAGATCTGAAATTACAATTCTCTTTTCCAGATCTGAAACTGCTTTCAAAAAAATCCAAAAACAATTGAAAATCAGTAGAAAACCCAAAAATGTCACTGTTCCATTAAGAATTTTTGATCATTTGCAATATCCAGCTGTGTTTCTCACAATTCCAGTCCAATTTGGTTAGTTAAAACTCCATAGGCGTGTTAGCAAGGATTTCGAATGGGTTTAAGTTCAAATTAAGTCATTTTGATCAAGTAGAATGCTGATATTCATGTTGCTGTAATTCTGGTGGATGATTGAAGAAATTTGATTTTGAAAAAATCCTTGTGCTGTGGAAATTAAATTGCTGATCTGCTGTTTGCTTATTGCTGTTCACTGACCTCAACCTCTTTCTTCTGTTGAAATCCTATTTCCAGGTACTTTTCAGTTTCAATTGATGTTGCAGAGCTGAATCTATGTGTAGTGATCAAATCGAAGAAATAAAAATCTAGATCAATGTCAATCCGATGTCAATTTGTATGATAATGTGTTAATTTGAATTGTAGTTATATAGTAATAGTAGTAGTAAGGAATTGAAAGATTGAAACAACTTGTATAATTTGTTATAATTGGATTGTAAAAGGACTGTTGAGTTGAATACTAGAATTTTAGTTTATTAGTATGTGAAGGGATATAGGCCTGTAACTTCATTTGAGTTACATAGAGACTCCAGTTAGTGGTCATATATTGTTTCCAGATTTTCAGTGTTTTCTTTGGTAATCATAAGTCAATCAATTGTTGTAATTTAGCTTAATCGAAATAGCCAATTCTCAGTGAAAGGTGATCCTGTGTAAAAGTTAATGCTCAAAATTTTAAACTCATAAAATAACAGGGAAATGGCAATAGCAATTAGAATACAGTGATAATAGGTGTCTATGATTCGTTTGTATAGAATGGTAAATCAGGCATGTATATACATGCTAATAAGAACAAGAGTAAAACCATAGTTGGTGTTTTGTTCATTGTACGTGGAAATGGATAATTGACTCATGTATAAAATTGGTTTGTAGGGAATAAATAGCACCCGAAGTAATATGGACATGTTCATTGATGAATTGGAGTTAGGCTTGGTTATTCACTTTTGGGCTTAGTTTAAATTTCACAAGAAAAGACCAGTAGAATTAGGGCATGTTTTTCGTTGGTATTAGGCCCATGTTTGGGAAATGTTCTTGGTTCAAGCAAGGTTGAAATACTGAAAGTTGTCATTAAAGTCCAATAAAATCACTATAAGCAAAAATAGTTGGAAATAGGGAAATGAATACATAAATATATAATTGAGTTTTGAATTAGGTAGCGGGTTCAAGCTAAAAGGTTTTACCCTTTTATTTGAATCCGGACTTGAACTTGAGACTTGAATTTATATTCATGGATTAATTAACCTTTAGAGACAAAACAAAAATAGAAAATTTAGATACTTTAGTTTGGCCTTAATAAATAAAAATGAGACGAGCCTCGCCAAATTAAATATACAATTGCGGGGCCCTCATTAATTACCTACTAAAAATATTTAGTATTCGGGATAGGCCGTTTAGCGAATTTCACGGCCTTCCAAAAGATAACAACACCTTAGTCGCTTTAGGTGCGTTTTAATTAAATTACTTTCCTAAATACGGGTGTGCATTTCATGCAACCCAAATCCAAATCTTAACGAAGTCGAAATGTGTCAAAAGCCACGGGCGCACTGGTGCGGCGTGGTTCGAGATACATTTTCACGACGTTGCAATTCCTATAAGAAATAAATATATAAAAGCAAATTACTAATAAAAGGCACAACATGTATTGAAATCAGATAAAATTAAATACTACAGTTGAGCAACCGTGCTAGAACCACGGAATCCGGGAATGCCTAACACCTTCTCCCGGGTTAACAGAATTCCTTATTCGGATTCTTGGTTCGCGGACTGTTAACAGAGTCAATATTTTCCTCGGTTCGGGATTCAATCGATGACTTGGGACAGCATTAATCTCCCAAGTGGCGACTCTGAATAAAAATAATAAATTCCGTTTCGATTGTCCTTTAAGTGGAAAAACTCCTTTACGCCCTTCCGGGGTGTAGTAGCGAAAAAAGAAGGTGTGACACTTATTAAATTATGATATTTCCTGCAAAGAAAATTAAAATATTAGTATAACAACAACAACAACTACCCAGTGTATTCCCACAAAGTGGGGTATGGGGAGGGTAATACGTACACATGCCTTACCTCTACCCGAAAGGGCAGAGAGACTGTTTCCAATCGACCCTCGGCTCAGGAGAAAGGGAAGAGAAAGAGGAGGAGAAAGAAAAGGAAAAGCAAAAGAGCATTAGTGACTCCAGCAGAAATCGCATAAATAGTTAACTACAGATAAAACCATAAAATAAAAGGCATGCAATAACATCTACCCGTAACTACCATAGCAAGATACAAAATGCAAGACATCTATGGAGGGCCCTACCAAACTCCACCTAGCCCCGTGAAAGAAGTACGAAAAGCTCTAGAAGCCCCTATCCTACAACCCTAGTACTAGACCTCCAGACTTTCCTATCAAGGGCCATGTTCTTGGAAATACGCATTATTGCCATGTCCTTCCTAATAACCTCTCCCCAATACTTCTTAGGCCTCCCTCTGCCTCACCTCACGCCAACCACCACCAGCCGCTCACAACTCCTCATCGGGGCATCATGGCTTCTCCTCCGCACATGCCCGAACCACCTGAGCCTCGCTTCCCGCATCTTCTCATCCACTGGGGCCACCCCCACCTTCTCCCGAATAACTTCATTCTTAATCTTATCTAGCCTGGTGTGTCCGCACATCCACCTGAGCATCCTCATCTCCACAACCTTCACTCTCTGAACATGAGAGTTCTTAACCGGCCAGCACTCTGCCCCATACAACATGGCAGGTCTAACCACAACTCTATAAAACTTCCCCTTGAGTTTCGGTGGTAGTTTCTTGTCACACAAGACTCCTGATGCAAGCCTCCATTTCGACCATCCCGCCCCTATACGGTGGGTGACATCCTCGTCGATCTCTCCGTCCCCCTGAATCATCGACCCAAGATATTTAAAACTGTCCCTCTTGGGGATGACCTGGGCTCCAAGCTTCACATCCCTGCCTACTTCTCTCGACTCGGCGCTAAACTTGCACTCTAGGTATTCTGTCTTAGACCTGCTCAGTTTGAAACCCTTAGACTCGAGAGTGTGTCTTCATACCTCCAACCTCTCGTTAACACCGACCCTCATCTCGTCTATCGGGACTATGTCATCAGCAAATAGCATACACCAAGGCACATCCCCTTGAATATGGCGTGTCCGTGCATCCATCACCAAGGCAAATAAGAAAGGGCTAAGGGATGATCCTTGATGAAGCCCCATATCCACCGGGAAGTGACCCGAGTCGCCACCCACCGTCCCAACCCTAGACTTTGCTCAATCGTACATGTCCTTGATTGCTCTGATGTAGGCTTCCGGCACGCTCTTCGCCTCCAGGAACCTCCATAACACCTCCCTTGGGACCTTGTCATACGCCTTCTCCAAGTCAATAAATACCATGTGCAAGTCCTTCTTCTTATCCCTGAACTGTTCCACCAATCTCCTGACAAGGTGGATAGCTTCTGTAGTGGAGAGACCCGGCATGAAACCGAACTAGTTCACAAATATGGACGTCATCCCCCTCACCCTCACCCTCACCCTCGCCTCAACCACCCGCTCCCATACTTTCATGGTGTGACTAAGTAATTTGATGCCCCTATAGTTGTTACAACACTGGATATCCCCTTTGTTCTTATACAAGGGCACAACTGTACTCCACCTCCACTCCTCCGACATCCTCTTAGTTGTGAAGATCACAGTGAACAACCTACTCAGCCACTCCACACCTGTCCTACCCACGCCTTTCAATAACTCCACCGGTATCTCGTCTGACCCGGTCGCTCGACCCCTACTCATCCTATGCAAAGCCCCCACGAACTCCTCCACCCTAATGCGCCTGCAGTACCCAAGGTCTCTATGACGCTCTGACTGACCCAACTCCCCTAGCTCTATGACTCGATCCCCCTCCTCGTTAAGCAGCTCTCAAAAGTACGACTGCCACCTCTGCTTGACTTGAGACTCGCCCATCATAACTCTACCTTCCTCGTCCTTGATGCACCTAACTTGGTCTAGATCCCGGGCCTTCCTCTCCCTCACTTTAGCCAAAACAAAATAACTTCCTGTCCCCCCTTTCTCCCCCAATTCCTCATACATACGACCGAACGACGCATTTTTAGCTTCCGTGACCGCCAGCTTCGCTTCCCTCCTCGCCACCTTGTAGCTCTCCCTGTTCAGTCTCTTTTCTTCCTCGCTCGTACTCCCTGCCAACTTGGAAAACGCTGCCTTCTTTGCCTCCACTTTTCCTTGGACCACATCGTTCCACCACCAGTCACCCTGATGTCTGCCTGAATAACCCTTTGCTACCCCAAGCACTACCCGCGCTGCCTCCCTAACCACGTTCGCCGTCTCTGACCACATTGCGTCCACATCCCCAGAACTTCTTAAATATCAACTTAATTTATACACGAAATTTTATTTTACCAAATTCTCCCACACTTAAATATTTGATCGTCCTCGAGCAAATAAAATAGCTAAACATAACAACTAAACAATTTAACCGAAATCATGAGAACTTTCGCTAAAGAAAAAATAACTAAGACCAATTCACAAGCTCATACAACTTTTAACTGTACTCATATTCACCCATTTAGAACTGAAATCATAATATTTCCTTATCCCTAGTGTGTCTTACCAAATAAAGAGAAATGCCCATATATCACTCGATATATAGATGTAGAACAAAGAAGGGCATAGATAGAAAAATTCACTCACTCTCAACAAAGAAGTACCTCAAGCTACTAGAAATTGCCATATGCTTGACTATCATGTGGTTCTCCACTAATGTAGGAGTCTTTGAGCCAAGATCATGTAGGACTTTTACAAGGTTGTCATGTAGGCTTAGGGATAGGTATGATGTATATGGATAATAGTAACTTAAATTCCCTATAGGCACTACACTTTATTTCATCGCTTAAGCACATTTGTCTTTGCTCTGATTTAAACAATAACCTCTATTTTTTTTCATCCTTTAACATTTCTTTCTTGCTATTTTCCTCCCTTCTTTTTTTTTTTAAATTTTTTCTAAGGAGTTCAGAAGCAACTATCTTTTCAGTTCTCATGGCAACATCTCAAAAGATTGACAACCTCAAACAATTATTCTTTCACCAATTATTTTCAAAATTACACCTCAGGCCTAGATTTTTACATTTAGATCACCTCTTAAAGTGTCCAAAAGGAAATTGGGTGAATAAAGAGCAAGTAATAACAACAAACAAGATAAGGGTTAAAGCTTGGTGATCAACAAAATAAGAGATAATTTATTTAGGCTCAACTGAGCTAACTAGGGATAAAAATCATTAAGGTAGGTCAATTTAGGTTATGTCTCAACAAAGAAGGCCTACATTCATTTCTTAACTCAAAGATCTACCTAGAATTTCGCCTCAATCCACATTCAAGGCAAGTTCTAAATTTTCAGATAAGCAAGAGAACTAGATAATATAAGCTAGCAACACAATACATTGGGCTAACGAAAACTATAATATCAATCACCAATAAGTAAGTATGAGCTTAGAAAAGTGATCATAAAACCCGTGAATGGTACTTAATAAAATTCATCTTTTCTAAATCGCATATTTTCAAGTCAAATTAAGTTTAGCCAACTTATTTTACCAAAACAAGTTAAAACAACTAAAAGTCCTAAAAAAATATTCAGTTCAAAATATTACGACCATGGCAAAGAACTGAACAAGATATCCATGGATGTGTATGAAATAAGTTGCCTTAAGAGCAAGGCAAATACATTTTTTTCCATTTTTTTATATTTTTTTTAAAATTAGATAATTTTACTAAAAATACATTTTTCAGTTGTTATATATATATATATATATATATATATATATATATATATATATATATATATATATATATATATATATACACACACATACATACATATATTTTATTTAAAAACTTAAAAGATACACACGTATAAAAAAATATATTCATCTACCCCCAAGCTTAAATAATATCATGTCCTCATGACAAATAAATTAAAAATAAAAGAAGATAAAGGAGGTTCCCTGATTTTTCGATTCTAGTCTCATTTCCTTTTTCTAGGCTTTTCAAGGTTTCTCTCATATAATAAAGACAAGATTATAGTAAAGAAAATATTCATTTTCATGATAGGAGAAAACTTTCATTGTCTCAATTATGAGAGTGCTTCTTTATCATGGCAAAATATATTTGTCACGACCCCAACAGGACCCAGTCGTGATGGCATCTCTTGGGAAGACAAGGCTAGCCGATACACTACCCAAATTCAATTCAGTCATTTAAATGAGTCAGTTTAATGACTTTTCAAATAATAAGATATTTCATAATATAAGTTTAAATAACACTGCGAAAATAAATACAGCCCGACATCGGGGTGTCACAAGTCACGAGCGTCTACTAGGGTCTAACTACAACTAAAAAAGTCTGAAATGTACTGAGTACAAATATATGAAATAAAGAGGGAGAAAAGCAGTGTTGCGAACGCCGACAACTACCTTGCTAAACTCTAATGACTCTGCCTCTGATCAACCAATACCCGCTACCGAGTTCAGAAATACCTGAATCTGTACACAGGGTAAAGGGAGTAGAGTGAGTACTCCAACTCAGTGAGTAATAAAGGTAAATAACAACTGAACGGTAATAAATCGCGTAAAGCATATCAACATATTGTATAGAAGCAGTATAAAACCATTTAAGAAAATCAATGAAGCTGTGGAATCTCTTAAAAACATCTTAGCTCAGTTCAAACTTCTTTTGAAAATGACTTTTCAACAGTTATGCAAATGAATGCAATACAATTAGTGCAGATAAGCACAAAAATCTGCCCCTCAGGCACAATCACTCAATCAACATGTAATGCCAAGAAATTAAGAAGATAAACACATAAAGTTTCGCCCCTCGGGCACAAATACACAATCAACAGGTAATGACAGGCAATTAAGATAAAGTAAACACATAGAAGTTTCGCCCCTCGGGCACAATCACAGAATAGTACCAGCCCCTTGGGCTATATCTCACATCACAATGGGTACCCGCGCTCACTGGGGGTGTGCAGACTCCGGGAGGGGCCCCTTATGGCCCAAGCGTAATATCAAGCCATCTCGTGGCATCAAATCTAGGCCCTCGACCTCATATCACTCAAGCCACCTCGTGGCACATATATATCTCAGGCCCTCGTCCTCATAAACAATATCATCAAGCCACCTCGTAGCGTACATATCTCAGGCCCTCGGCCTCAAATCAATATCAGTGTTTCCTCACAACTAGGCCCTCAACCTTACTCAGTCAAAAATCACATAGGCCACCCGGGCAACTGTAAAACGTGATGCTCAGCACAAAATATTATTTGAAATATCATTTCCAGTGTTAAAGCAAAGTAAACTAGGTTGAGTTTTGAAAACAGTGGAAAATAACATGACTAAGTTCAAGTATAAAGTCATAACAGTGAGAAAATATCAATAACAAGCCCCGAGGGGTTCACATAGTTAGCACTCGGCCCAAATATATCATTCAGCCCAAACAATGATGATAACAAATAGTTTTCGATCAAACACGCGGTAAAATCATCAATCAAGATGGACTAAGTCACAATCCCCAATGGTTCTCTACCCCATGCTCGCTATCCAGCGTGTAAGTCACCTCAACATAGCACTACGATGTGCAATCCGAGGTTTCAAACCCTCAGAACATCATTTACAATCATTACTCACCTCGAACCGGCTAAATCTCTAGCTCGTGATGCCTTTGCCCATCGAATTGGCCTCCACATGCATCGAATCTATCTAAAATCAAAACGAACACGTCACAATATTCTAAGGGAACAAAGCCCAAGTGAAAACAATCGAAAAATGCCAAAAATCCCGAAATTAGCAAAACCCGAGCCTCGGGTCCACTTCTTGAAACTCAAAATGTTTTACATCAACGGGTTCCTTATCTCCCCACGAGTTCATACATACCAAAAATTCTGAAATCCGACCCCAATTAGTCCTCCAAATCCCCAAATCAAATTTCAAAAATCCCAAGCCCAAATTCTTCCATTTTAGCTTAAATTCCATGATTTTCTAGGTAGATTTCACAATAGAAACGAGTTTTAAGTTCAAAAATCTTACCTCCAATCGATTCCCCTTGAATCCCTCTTTAATCTCCACCAAGAAGCTCTGATTAACTATGGGCGAAAATTGACCTAAAATCGCGGATGAAATGAAATGATAACATTCTGCCCAGCTCTGGTTTTCCTTCATCGCGATCGCGGCACTAGCCTAGCAATCACGAAGAACAAATTTTAGCTTACCAAAAACAACTCTACGCGAACGCAACCAGGACCACACGAACGCGATGCACTGCCTCTTACACCTTTGCGAATGTGATCCCATTTATGCGAACGCGATGCACAACTCCCCAGCCTTACGCGAAAGCAAAGCCTCACATGCGAAAACGAAAAACACTCAGGCAACCTCCTCAAATCCTTCTACACGATCGCAATACACCCCACGTGATCGCTAAGGGTTAATTTTTTGCAACACTGAACCTAAAATTTCTGCAACTTTCAAACTCCAAAAATGGTCCGATTGACCACTCGGAACTCACCCGAGGCCCCCGGGACCTCAACCAAAAGTACCAACACATCCTAACACCTTATTCAAACTTGTTCCAATCATCAATATACCTCAAACAACATCAAATCACTCAAAACACATCGGATTCAAGCCTAAGTTTCTAAAATCTTCCGAAACACGCTTTTGATAAAACCCCCAACCAAACCACGTCTTAATGACCTGAAATTTTGCACACACATCCCAAATGACATACCGAAGCTACTACAACTCTCAGAATTCCATTCTAACCTTCAGATCAAAATCTCACCCACCAACTGGAAATCGCCAAAATGTCAACTACGCCAATTCAAGCCTAATTGGCGGGAGTAGAATTGGAGGTCCGGAGTAGAATGAAGCTTGAATTGGCGAAGTTGATATTTTGGTGATTTTTAGTTGGTAGGTGAGATTTTTATCTTAGGGTCGGAATAGAATTTCGAGAGTTGCAGTAGCTTCGTTATATCATTTGGGATGTGTGTGCACAATTTCAGGTCATTCGGACGTGGTTTGGTTGGGGTTTTGATCAAAATCATGTTTTAGAAGATTTTAGAAACTTAGGCTTGAATACAATGTGTTTTGAGTGATTTAATGTTGTTTGAGGTGTTCTGATGATCGGAACAAGTTTAAATAAGGTGTTAGGATGTGTTGGTGCTTTTGGTTGAGGTACCGGGAGCCTCAGGTGAGTTCCGGGTGTTCAACCGGACCACCTTTGGAGTTTGAAAGTTGTAGAAATTTCAGGTTCGGTGTTGCAGAAAATTAACCCTTCGCGATTGCGTAGTGTGTATCACGGTCGTTTAGAAGGATTTGAGGAGGTTGCCTGAGTGTTCTTCGCGTTCGTGTGTGAGGCTTTGCGTTCGCGTAAGGCTGGGGAGTTGTGAATCGCGTTCGCATAGATGGGATCGCATTCGCAAAGGTGTAAGAGGCAGTGCATCGCGTTCGCGTGGTCCTGGTTGCATTTGCGTAGAGTTGTTTTTGGGAAGTTAAAATTTGTTCTTCGCGATTGCGAGGCTAGTACCGCGATCGCAATGAAGGAAAACCAGAGCTGGGCAGAATGTTATAATTTCATTTCATCCGCGATTTTAGGTCGATGTTCGCCCATAGTTAATCAGAGCTTCTTGGTTGAGATTAAAGAGGGATTCAAGGGGAATCGATTGGAGGTAATTTTTGAACTTAAAACTCGTTTCTATTGTGAAATCTACCTAGAAAATCATGGAATTTAAGCTAAAATGGAAGAAGTTGGGCTTGGGATTTTTGAAATTTTATTTGGGGATTTGGAGGACCATTTGGGGTCAGATTTGAGAACTTTTCGTATGTATGAACTCGTGGGGAGATAAGGAAACTATTGATGTAAAAATTTCTGAGTTTTGAGAAGTGGGCCCGAGGCTCTGGTTTTGCTAATTTCGAGATTTTTGGTATTTTTGATTGTTTTCGCTTGGGCTTTGTTCCCTTAGCATATTGTGACGTGTTCATTCCGATTTTAGATAGATTCGACGCGCGTGGAGGATGGTTCGAGGGGCAAAGGCGTCGCGAGCTAGAGATTTAGCCGGTTCGAGTTGAGTAATGATTGTAAATGATGTTCTGAGGGTTTGAAACCCCGGATTGCACATCGTAGTGCTATGTTGAGGTGACTTACATGCTGGATAGCGAGTGTGGGGTAGAGCACCATTGGGAATTGTGACTTAGTCCATCCTGATTGATGATTTTACTGCGTGTTTGATCGAAAACTATTTGTTATCATCATTGTTTGGGCTGAATGTCATATTTGGGCCGAGTGCCAACTATGTGAACCCCTCGGGGCTTGTTGTTGATATTTCCTCACTATTCTGACTTTATACTTGAACTCAGTCATGTTATTTTCCACTGTTTTCAAAACTCAACCAAGTTTACTTTGCTTTAACATTGGAAATGATATTTCCAATAATATTTTGTGCTGAGCATCACGTTTTACAGTTGCCTGGGTGGCATATGTGATTTTTGACTGAGTAAGGCTGATGGCCTAGTTGTGAGGAAACACTGATACTGATTTGAGGCCGACGGACTAAGATATGTACGCCACGAGGTGGCTTGATGATATTTTTTTATGAGGCCGAGGGCCTGAGATATATATACACCACGAGGTGGCTTGACTGATATGAGGTCGAGGGCCTAGATTTGATGCCATGAGATGGCTTGATATTGCGCTTGGGCCATAAGGGGCCCCTCCCGGAGTCTGCACACCCCTAGTGAGCGCGAGTACCCATTGTGATGTGAGATATAGCCCAAGGGGCTAGTACTATTCTGTGATTGTGCCCGAGGGGCGAAACTTCTATGTGTTTACTTTATCTTAATTGCCTGTCATTACCTGTTGATTGTGTATTTGTGCCCGAGGGGCAAAAATTTATGTGTTTATCTTCTTAATTGCCTGGCATTACAAGTTGATTGAGTGTTTGTGCCCGAGGGGTGGATTTCTGTGCTTATCTGCACTAATTGTATTGCATTCATTTGCATAACTGTTGAAAAGTCATTTTCAAATGAAGTTTGAACTAAGCTAAGATGTTTTTAAGAGATTTCACAGCTTCATTGCTTTTTCTTAAATGGTTTTATACTGCATCTATACAACATGTTGATATGGTTTACGTGATTTCTTACCGCTCAGTTGTTATTTACCTTTATTACTCACTGAGTTGGAGTATTCACTTTAGTCCGTACACCCTATGTGCAGATTTAGGTATTTCTGAACCCGGTAGCGAGTATTGGTTGATTAGAGGCAGAGTCATCGGAGTTTAGAAAGGTAGCTGCCGGCGTTCACATCACTGCTTTTCTCCCTCTGTATTTCATATATCTGTACTCAGTACATTTCAGACTTTTTTAGTTGTAGTTAGACCCTAGTAGACGCTCGTGACTTGTGACACCCCGATGTCGGGCTGTATTTATTTACGCAGTGTTATTTAAACTCATATTATGAAATATTTGAATATTTGAAAAGTCATTAAACTTACTCATTTAAATGACTGAATTGAATTTGGGTATTGTGTCGGCTGACCTTGTCTTCACGAGAGGCGCCATCATGACCAGGTCCGGTTGGGGTCATGACAAGTTGGTATTAGAGCCTAGGTTACATAGGTCTCACGAGTCATTAGAGGATTTAGTAGAGTCTCGGAGATCGGTACGAAAACGTCTGTATTTATCCTCGAGAGGCTACAGTACCTTTAGGAAAAACTTCACATTCTTGAATTCTTATCGTGCGTTCTTTGATTCAGCTTGAAATGTTACTCTTGAAATTCCTTCCACACGTTCGTATGCGTGCATGAGCGCTCAGTATCAGATGTGCCTCGGTGGGTTGTGATTCCCTGATCGAGGGGCGATATGTGATCTCTGTGAGTTTGATGTTGGGCCTGACTGGAGGACTTGAGGCCGGATCTTTGCCTATGACTTGAGCACCGAGGTTGTGATTGTGTGAGCAAGTATTTTTGGAATTTATATGTTCGGTATTTTCCCTATTAGTGGAAATGACGGCTGGATAGCTATGCGACGAGTATGTTGGTACTGTGACGTGTATCCATATGATTTGGAAAAGATGAGAAGGGTCTGTTAGAGGCGCCATCACGACCGGGTCCGGTTGGGGTTGTGACAATATTAATACATACTACATACCCCCCCCCACGCACTATATATATATATATATATAAACAAACTAATTTTATTATATAAATTTACTAAAAAAAGAAATATTATATGTTACTACTAATACTTACTTTAAAGATTAAGGAGACGGGAAGAAAATAGTTCTGAGTTTAACATCGCCAGCTAGACTTATTTTAAAAAATTAGGCAAAAAGAATTTTTGAAGCCTGTTTGTCGAAGAATCTGCTGATATAAGGCTTCAAACGATAGCCGTTTACTTTGAATTTGTCTCCCCCATATGTATGTTGTACTTCAATGGCACCATAAGGGGTCACTCCTGTTACTGTATATGGTCCTGTCCAGCGTGACTTAAACTTTCCTGGGAATAATCTCAAACGGCTATTGTACAACAGAATATGATCTCCAACTTTAATATCTTTATGGCGGATGAGTTTGTCATGCCATTTTTTGTCTTTTCCTTGTACAATTTAGCATTTTCGTATGCTGTATGTCTGAACTCTTCCAACACTCATCAAAATGCAATAGAAAATTTTTACCTGCATCTGGTAAGTTTAGATTCAACAATTTTATAGCCCAATATGCTTTATGTTCTAATTCCACATGTAAATGACAAGCTTTCCCAAAAACTAGTCTATAAGGAGATGTGCCTATGGGAGTTTTATAAGCAGTTTTGTATGCCCACAACGCATCATCCAATTTTAAAGACCAATCTTTTCGAGAAGAACTAACTGTTTTTTCTAAAATTCTTTTTGATTCTCTGTTGGAAACTTCTGCCTGCCCGCTTGTTTAAGCATGATATGGAGTTCCCATTTTATGAGTTACTCCATATTTTAACAATAAACTATCAAATTGTCTATTTATAAAATGAGTTCCTTGATCACTTATTATAACTCGTGGAGTTCCAAATCTAGAAAAAATATTTTTCTTGAGAAAAACACAAACAATATAAGCATCATTGTTTCTAGTAGCAATTGCTTCTACCCATTTTGAAACATAGTCAACAGCTACTAAAATATATTCATATCCATTTGAAGGAGGAAAAGGACCCATAAAATCAATGCCCCAAATATCAAAGATTTCATACACGAAAATAGAGTTAAGAGGCATTTCATCCCTTTTTGAAATGTTACCGATTCTCTGACATTTATCGCAAGTGGCGACATAATTCCTTGCATCTTTGAATAGAGTAGGCAAGAAAAATCCAACTTCAAGTACTTTAGCTGTTGTCTTTCTTCCTCCATAGTGTCCTCCTACAGCTCCATCATGGCAGTGACTTAAGATGTTGTTCATTTCTGTCTCCGGTACACATCTCCTGATTATGTCATCTTCACAAAATTTAAACAAGTAAGGATCTTCCCAGTAATAATGTTTTGCCTCATTTTAAAGATTTTTTCTTTGATCGTAAGACAAATCTTTTGGAATCCACCCTCTTGCTAAATAATTGACAATATTAGCAAACCAAGGAGGTTTATTTACAACCGTCGCGATTGAAAAGATATTCTCATCAGAAAATTCCTCTTGGATATCTACTATTTTAGTAGGAGGATTCTCTAAACACGACAAATGATCAGCTACCTGATTTTCTGAACCTTTTCTATTTTTTATTTTAAGATCAAATTCTTGTAAAAGGAGTATCCGTCTTAGCAATCTAGGTCTAGCATCTTTCCTTGCTAATAGATACTTTAAGGCTGCATGATCGGTGAACACGATAACCTTCGTTCCTATCAAATAAGAAAGAAATTTTTCAAACGCAAATACTACTGCAAGTAGTTCCTTCTCAGTTGTAGGATAATTCTTTTTAGCTTCATTGAGGGTTCTACTAGCTTAGTGAATAGGCCTGAAAATCTTGTCTCTCTTTTGTCTCAATATAGCTCCAACTGCTATATCACTTGCATCACACATTATTTCAAATGGTTCGCTCCAATAAGGATAAAATACAATTGGAGCATTAGTCAAATGTTTCTTGAGAATCTTAATTACTTTTCTGCAATCATCTGAAAATTCAAACTTCACATCTTTCATTAGTATGTTAGTTTGAGGTTTTGAGATTTTTGAAAAATCTTTTATAAACCTTCTATAAAAACCTGCATGCCCTAAGAAACTTCTAATGCCTTTAACAATGGTAGGAAGGGGTAATCCTGCTATAAGATCAATTTTAGCCTTATCAACTTCTATCCTTTTAGCAAATATTTTACGTCCTAAAAAAATTCCCTCTGTTACCATGAAATGATATTTTTTCCAATTAAGAACTAAATTTGTCTATTTATATCTTTTAAGTATCAAAGTTAAATTATAGAGACAATCTTCAAATGTCTTACCAAAAAGTGTAAAATCATCCATAAATATTTCAAGAAGCTTTTCAGTCATATCTGAGAAAATTATCGACATGCAACGCTGAAATGTAGCAGGAGCATTGCATAGTCTAAATGGTATTCTTTGAAAAGTATATGTACCTTGGGGGAATGTGAATGTGATTCTCTCTTCATCTTCTAGAGCAATTGGTATCAGATTATACCCAGAATATCCGTAAAAGAAACAGTAAAAACCATGGCCTGCAACTCTTTCAAGCATTTGATCAATAAAAGGCAAAGGAAAATGATCTTTCCTTGTGGCATCATTAAGTCGTCTGTAATCAATATAGACTCTGCATTCTGTGACTGTTCTAGTAGGTATGAGTTCATTATTTTTATTTTTTATCGCTGTCATACCTCCTTTCTTTGGTAGTACCTATACAGGACTTACCCAAGGACTGTTAGATATTGGATAAATGATACCTGCTGCTAGAAGTTTCACCACTTCTTTCTTGACGACTTCCTGCATTGTGGGGTTTAGTCTCCTTTGGGGTTGAACTATTGGCTTATAATCATTCTCCATAAGAATCCTATGCATACAAATAGCTGGTGATGATAGGCTATAATTACGTATTTTAGTCGATTATTACACTCTAATTTACTAGACTTTAGTTGAGTTTGCACTTTAATCGCTAGTGTTTTGTACTAACAGTGTGTTTTATGCCTTGTCAGAGTGATTCCGAGCTATATAGATGTTATGGAATGAATTCAACTGATTTGAATCTTTGAAGTCTGAGTAAAATCCCAAGGAATTAAGCTGGGATCGTATTCAGGGGTCAAATTTGATAATTAAGTACGAATGAAGACTCGAGGAGGCATATTGCGCACTGTCTAGTAAAATAGACATAACCTTTTTCTCAGAACTACATTTGGGCTCCACAATATATGGTAGAAAGCTAACTCAAAGGGCTACAACTTTCCTATTTTATGTTTTTCCAAATTCCAAACGGAACAAGGTAAAAAATTACGGTTACGATAGGACCGCGACAGAACACTGCTGCAGATTCTGAAGGCCACTCTGGCCGCGGTCCTGGCGTAACCGCAGTAGGACGCGTAAATTTCAGGGACCAAAGTGCAAAACACGGGATTTTAAGCCATAAACCCTATATTAAACGAAGGAGGCCGGTCAAGAAAAGGGAAGAGGATATATTTGAGACATAGATTCGACCTAAGGAGGCAAAGAACACATTGGGAGCAAGACGGAGAATTCTTCTACGAGTTTTTCCTTCCTCTTCCTATTTTTCATTGTTGGTTATGACTTTTAGTATTGTAGTTTTACATACTATTGTGAATAGCTAATTTGTTATCTAGAGTTTTGATAGAACCTTTTGAAGGATAAATTCTTGTTATGTTTTTATATAATTGAGCCATAGCTTTTCTCTATTTGTTCAACTACGTTTATATTCTGGTTGAATGAAGAGCACTCAATTAGCTGTGCCTATTTAGTATGCATAACTTGGGAGAGAGTGCATATTTAGGTAATTATTGAACAACACCACTACCAGAGTATATGAGGGATCAATAACCGAAGGTTTGAAGGTGGGATTAGGGATAACGAAGCCTTGGGTGCGATCTGAAGTGAGCTGTATTAAAAGCCAGCTAGCTAGCGTAGCTCGGGAGAGTGCGTCTAGTAAATTGTCGTAATTATTCGGGAGAGATTTACGGTAATAAGAGTACTCATGATCGGTATAGAATATTTAGGCGAAATTATAGAAGACAAAACGGGAAAGATTCTGACAATTGAGGAAATCATAACTCTAGACCTCCTTAATCTTTTCTCTAACCCTCAGTATCGTTAGTTGTTAATTTACTATTTTGATTTGTTAGTTAATTAGTTAACATAAGGATCTTAATATCTATAAGTTAGGAATTGTTCAAGCTTGTCTTCTTGGTGATAGTGAGCAGCTGTAGCTAAACCTTAGTTCTCTGTGGAATTCGACTCCGGACTTGTAAACCGGATTATATTTGCAGTGACCGCTTAGTCCTTTTTATAAGGCATAGTTGGGCGTGATCAAATTTTGACGCCGTTGCCGTGGAACTAACGGTGTAGTTGTACTGTACATATTGCTAGGTTTCAAGTTTGGACTTTTATTTTAATATTTGATTTTTTTATTTTAGTTTTATTTGAGAAACATGGCATCATGGAATTATGAGAATTTTGGTGTTGGTAATTCTAGTTTTAATCCTACTTATGTATATTGTGAAGGAAACCACCTAGGGAAAAATTATCAAAATATTTCCGAGAGCGAGTTTTGTGCACCAATTCAATCTTATGTGTGGAATGTGTGTGATATGTGTGGTGGTCAAGATGGTCACTTTCATGGTTGTTCTTATAGTTGTTATCTTCCCCCAACCCCTTACTTTGATGGTTCTTCTTTTTCTTGTGAAGTTAATAGGAACATGGAACCCACGTATGAGGACCTGAAAAAGATCGAGGATATGCTAAAGTGCCTTACGGAACAATATGATAGATACAACTGGGGGTACAAAGGCAAGGGGAAACTATTCACAACTTGGAGGCTCAAGCGAATAAATTAATTGAACCTTGTAAAGCGCAACAAGTTGACATTGTGGATAGTAGCCAATATGAGCATGAATTGGCTGTAGAAATTGCCATTATGATGGAAGATTTAAAAAAATACGAGGATGATCTAGAAGAGGAGGCTAGAGTAGAATACCAACACCAATAATCAATATCTCTTGACTTTGCTATGCTTTGAGAATAGTGAGTATTTTGGTTGTGATACTTAGGCTCAGTTTTTGACTCTTGTAGAAGTACCTTAAGTTGTATTATCTTAACTTTTCTTAACTGTTTTGACTAGAGTGTCTTGATGAATCCAATCCTGAGTGAGTTATGTGCCATGTGTGTGTAAGGTTTTGTGTTATTCGGTGCATTGCATTTGATTCCTAGAACTTACCCCGTGTGTTTTCAAAGCGAAATAGTTGTTTTGTTCAGTCTTGGAAGTGATATAGGAATTTCTTGTTGAGCCATATATACATATTCTACCCACCTAATTGTTATGTATCGTAGTTAATCCCTTTGAGCCTGTAATCCTGTTTCCTTGGCAACCACATTACAAGTTTGTTAGAATAACCATCTATTTGAACCATTGTAACCTATCATGAGCACTTAAATTATTTATGAACTTTGTAAAAGCTAAAGTGTGGGGTGGTTGGTTTGGCTTTTGAGTAGAACGAATGAAATAAGGAGAAAGGCGCACTGTTTTGAAAAAGTAAAAGCCACTTGAATTGAAAAAAAATACCTGGATTATTGTAAAAAAAAATTCCTTAATAAGTGGTGACTCTTGATGTAAGTGTGCTTAAAGAAGTATGGAGTAATATAAATTGATGTGAAGGTGGAGTTTGGTTTGATATAAATATGGGGTTTGAATGTTAAAGTATATGTATATTGTTTTCTATTATAATTTTTTATCTTCATAATTCTAGCTAATATAGACTAAAATCTATGAGTGGATCAATGTATAGATATAAATATAGATATAGATATAGATATATATATAGATACAAATATACATATAAATATTGATATATAGATTAGATTTTTCTAAGATTTATTTAGATTGTGTATATGATTCATTAAACTACTTTCATTAATTATGTTTCCATTTATAATTTTTAATTATTAATGTTGTCCTAAAATTGCCAAGTGGCTTTATTTTAGCTTGTTACTTGGCTTAACCACAATGCATATTATCCTCCTTTTAATATAATATAGATAATAACTAGTAATAGGTTAAGTATTGGGTTATGGAAATGAATTTTAAGGAAACCCACTGTAACGACCGGACCAGTTGTTTTGAGTTCTAGCACTCCGTTCAGCAATCGGAGGCCATGAGCAGCTTCTTTTTAGGTATTATGACATGTACGCGTGGTTGGAATTGATTTTCGGGAAGTTCAGAGTTGATTTGGAGAGATAATTCTTGTTTCAGAAGCTTAAAGTTGAAAGAATAAAGTGAGATTGGATTTTTAAGTAAACGACCTCAAAATTGGGATCTGAAGGTTCCAGCAAGTTCGTATGATGATTTCGGACTTGGGCATATGCCCGGATTGGGTTTTGGATAACCCGGGGGCATTTGGCGCCTATTGTGGAAAGTAGCATTTTGGAAGAAATTTTATAAGTTTGGGTTGAAGGGATTTCAGTGATATCGATGTCTGTTTGGGATTTTGAGTCTTTGAATAGCTACGTATGGTGATTCTGGAGTTGGGGGCGCGATCGGAAGTGAATTCGGAGGTCCGTGGGTCATTTTGGAGCCATTTGGCTAAAGATAGAAATTTGGAGGTTTTTGAGAAGTATGACCGGAAGTGGACTTTTTGATATCGGGGTCAAAATCCGATTCCAAAAGCTGGAGTAGGTCCGTAATGTCAAATATGACTTGTGTGCAAAATTTGAGTTCAATCGGACGCGAATTGATAGGTTTAAACATCAGAAGTAGAAGTTTGAAAGTTGAAAGTTTATAAAGCTTGAATCGGGGTGTAATTCATGGTTTTAGCGTTGTTTGATATGATTTGAGGCCTTGAGCAAATCCGTAATGTGTTTTGGGATTGGTTGGTAGGTTTGGTTGAGGTCCCGGGGGCCTCGGGTGGATTCCGGGTGGTTAACGGATCAAATTTTGGCATGTTGGATAGCTGAAGGGGTCTGGTTGCTAGTATTTTCGCTTCTGTGGAAATGGGACCGCAGAAGCGCCCCGTAGAAGCGAGGAGGGAGCCGAAGAAGCGGATTTTTGGTCAAGGCTCGACGACCACAGATGCGATCGAGATTCCGCAGAAGCCGGACCGCATCTGCGAAAGGCAGATCGCAGAGGCAAAAAGGGGAGGTCAAATGGAAGCCGCAGAAGCGGCTGGTGATCCGCAAAGGCGGAACCGCAGAAGCGGGATTTCTTCCGCAGAAGCGGAAGTAGGTGGGGCAGAATAGTTGTTTAAAATCGGGGTTGAGTTCATTTCTCTCATACTTTTCATGGCTTGGGACGATTTTTGGAGGGCTCCAAGAAGGGATTTCGTCATCTATGTCAAGTTTTGGAGCGTGGTGCATCAATTAGAGTCTTCGGAAGGGCGTGGAATGCCGGTTTGGATCTTTGGAGCGAGGTGAGTCTTCTTTCTAACATTGTAAGAGGGAATTGTCCCCATAGGTGAAATAATTGATTATGTGCTCCTATTTGTGGGGGCTACGTACGCACGAGGTAACGAGAGTCGGTGCGTAGCTACTATTATGCTATTGTCCGGGTAGTTAGAACCCAAAATCATATTATACTTGGATTATGTATGAACCCATTGATAGCTTGAATTGCTTAAATCACCTTGGATTAGCAAATGAATTTAAAAAGAGATTAAACATTATTTTTCCTGATTTGTTAAAAAGAGAAATTGTCTTATTTGGATGAATATCCCAGATAAGTTCCTAATTGACTGATTGAGCATGTATCTTTTTGTGTACCTGCGTCACATGCATGATTCGCGATCAGGATATGTGTTTAGTTATGGAATGGGCCGAACGCCTCGGCAGATTAAATAGATGCATCTATTGTTCGGGCCGTTCGATCCTCGGCAGTGCACAGTTTACATTCCTGTTGGATCGGGTCATCGCCTCGGTGTGATTTGCGCATGTTATTTGTCGCTTGAGAATTTTAAATGCGGAAATTGCCTTTCATGGCTTGATATAAATCGATAAGATAATAAAAAGTAAAGTTGAAAATCCCTTAATATTTGTTAAAGGTGTTTACCTGTTTTTCCGCCTTACGAGATAGAACTACTATAAAAATCCATAATTTCCCCACATTTTTATTACACTATCATTAGACCTCTAGTAGTTGTCGAAGTTGACCATATCGTCTCTACTTCTTTGAGATTAGGCGGGATACTCATTAATTACACGTTGATTGCGTACTCATACTACACTTGTGTGCATTTTTGTTGCACAGCTATATGCATCTCTAGCAGCCTACTGGGCGTAACAGCGCGGAGGATTCTAGGACTAGGTGGAGGCGCCCGCAGCTAGTATAGTCCCTTTAAGCACATTGTATTTACTTCCCGTCCTCTGTATTTCGGACGGATATTGTATTTTAATTTCTTATCAGTAGATGCTCATGCACTCGCGACATCAGGTTCTGGGAATGGTTTTCGAAAGATTTGTACTAATTGTCATTATTTAATTTGAATTCAAGTAGTGATCTTTTATTTATGAAAAATGGAAGGAAAAATCCTAAATTTCAAAGGTATTAAAAAGAGAATTTAATCGATTAATTAAGTTGGCTTGCCTGACAGCGGTGTCCGATGCCACCACGTCCCTTAGTGGATTTTTGGTCGTGACACCTACCGAGGAAATAGAAATTTCATATTACCTTTGTTCTTCAACATAGAAGGTAACTCAAGAATGGCTTTGTGGATTTCTCAAATTTACGGTTACTGTAAGTGGTTTCAAGTTGTGAGAAACTACCAGCTTCTATGTTTGCTCTTCTTCCGTCTCACCTTTCTCTCTTAAATATTTTTTTTATGTTGTTTAGCTTGAGCTGAAGCTCTATTGCTTCATTCCTAATCCCTAATTTCCCTAAGATCATTGCGTGCTCTATTGCTTCATTCCCAATCCCTAATTTCTGTATGATCATCGTGTTTGCAGAGAATACAATGTCTCTAAATCTCTTGTTAATTGGGTTACAATTTCTTTGTCTTAATTTCTTTTTCCCCCACCTTGCTAATGACTAATACGCCCTTAATTAGTCAAGGGTATTATATTTCTACTTATGTCACGACCCATTTCCACAATAGGTCATGAGGGCGCCTGATACCCTTGTCAGACAAGCCATTGCGGAACATTACTAAAATTTATATGTTGCTTTTAATTAGAAAGAAGTGGAATAAACACTTAACTTGGAATTTAAATCAGAAGAGCGAAATACTGTAAGTGATATAATTACACAACCCAAAATAATCATCTACCAAAGTGTATTTCAGAACCTGGTGTCACAAGCTACGGAAAACTAGTAGAATATACATCCAAAAGAATATCATACTATCCTACTGTCTGAGTCCAAATAAACAGAAAATAGAAATACAAAGAAAGACTTCTTCGGTTGCGAGTCGACATGGAGGGAAAGCAGCTCACCGTAGAAGTCCCAAGTCCGCTAAACGGATACGCACCGGAATGATAACCAGATCCACCTGCCTCAGATCCTGTACAATTAAGAACAGAAGTGTAGTGTGAGTACATAAAACAATATGTACCCAGTAAGTATCCCGTCTAATCTCGAAGAAGTAGAGACGAGAGGTCGACTTGATACTTACTAGGGTCAATTAATATGCGAAGAGTTTATCATAAGCATGGATATCTCAAGCTATTTACATTTAATAATCATGGAGTAATAGTTCTTTCCCAAATACTAACAAGAATGCTTGTATATAGTCTAAGCAGATATGTATCTCAGCCCTTGGAGGATTTCTAAGCAAAACACAGGCAAATAATCACCGTGGAACGTACGGCCCGGTCCAACATAAAATAAATTATGCACTGCCGAGGGTCGAGCGGATCGAACCATAAATGCATCTATTACCCCGCTAGCGAATCACCCGTGCGATGCGGTCAAATAGAAAATAAACTCATTAAGAAGAAACATTAACAATTAAGATGTACATGAGGAGTAGCCAAACACAGAAATACCAAGTATTTTCCTTTAAAAGCCAAACAGAATAAGAGTCATTCTCTAGTCTCATTCTTCCTACTCAAGGTAGTTCATATAAATCTGAATTAATCAACACGTACTAGAATGTCACGTAGAGCATATTTGTGGGTCCTAAGTCACTACGTACGAACTCTCGTCACCTAGTGCGTACGTAGCCCCCGAATACAATGACAATTAATTCAATTATTATACCTATGGGGACAATTCCCTCTTACAAGGTTAGAGAGGAGATTCACCTCGCTCCAGCGTGCACTTCCAATATCAAAAACAAGTGCAAGACCTCAAGTCGGAGCCAAACGATCTCAAGCTAGTTAAATGAAGTAAGAACTAGTCAATATAAGTTTACAAGATCGAATTCTAGCCATTTAAGCCATTTCCCAACCCTTTTCACAAGTTTCCTAAATTCTGACCCCGGGCCCACGTTCCCGGATTCTGAGATTTTTCGAAGAAAGTTGTTCTCTACAACCTAAGGATCAATAATATATCATTTCTAGTTATTTACATAGAAAATTTTATGACTAAATCTTAGTTTTATTAAAACCCAAAGTCTAGCTCTAACCCTTAATTTTACTTAGTTTTTAGTGTTTAATCTACCTAATGTACAGGTATTTAAACTAAGGATGAATGAGAATTACTCACCTTACAATGTTATGCTGAAACCCTCTCTTTGGAAGCACCCAAATCGCCCAAGTGTGGAGTTGTGAATGAACTAAATGGCTTTGAGTTCGAATTAAATGAACTCTCTGCCCCAGCGATTTCCGCTTGTACGGTGCCATGACCGCTTCTGTGGAAAAAGGCCCGCTTTTGCAGAGATGGCCCAAGAAGCCTGGCCCACTTCTGCGGTCAGGTGCCCGCTTTTGCGGGTCCGCTTCTGCGGATTTGGGCCTAAGGAGCTGGACCGCTTCTGCGGTTTGGGGGCCGCTTAAGTGGAACCGCTTTAGTGGTCTCTGGGCCGCTTCTGCGATTTTTCCTTGGCCTGGCCCTTTCCGCTTTTGCGATGGGATGACCGCATCTATGGTACCACTTCTGCGGTCCAAGAACCGCCGATGCAATTATGACAGAAGCGGCAACTTCAGCTCTTCTTCAATTTTCTAACTTAGCTCGAACCTCGCTCGTTTGATGCTCCGGGCTCCCGAGCCCCGCCCGAACATACCGACAGGTATGAAATTATGAGGCGAACCTACTCGAACCCTCAGAACTCCCAAAACAATGCTAAATCTTGGAATCACCTCCTAAAACCAAATGAATCAAACTATTGAATCTTCAAGTTCTTAATTCTCCTCTAACGGGTCAAAACGCCCTTAAACTTCTCGGATTGGCACCAAATTTTACGACCAAGTCTTAAACAACATTACGGACCTGTACCAAGCTCCGGAACCAAAATTCGAACCCGATACCTAAGGAATCAATGATTACTTAGTTTCTTTAATTCTTTAAAACTTCAATTAAACAATTTTAAATAGAAATTCATTACTCGGGCTAGGGACCTCGGAATTCAATTCCGGACACACGCCCAGGTTCCATATTTTTTCACGGACCCTCAAAAATTGTTAAATTACGGATCCAAGTCTATTTTCTCAAAATGTTGACCGAAGTCAAACTTGGTCTTTTAAGAAAATCTTAAAGAAGCAAATGGACATATTTTTACTCAAAACTCTTCCAACTCCTGAACCAATCACCCCCGCAAGTCGTAAGTTAGTTAAAGCAAGTACATGGGGCTTTATTTAGGGGAACGAAGTTCTAAAATACAAAACGACCAGTCGGGTCATTACAACTTATTACGAAGACGTCAATTAATTTCTTTTACTACTACTCCTACTATTTAAAACAATTGGCACTATTTCCTTATTAGTTTGTTCCGAAAATATTGATACCTTTCAATATTTTTTTAATATAGTCACACAAATGATATGATAGATTTAAGACTATAAATTTCAAAAGTTTTACAACCGCACAAAGAGTACGGTTTATCTAAGACCACAAGTCTTTCCTTTTTAATTAAGGTTTGTGCCAAATCAAAGTATCATAATTTTTTTTTGAAATGGAGGAAGAACAATTTGAAGGATTGACGTGATAGCACAGACCATGATTCTACTTTCAACAGAAGATTACTTTAATGACCACAAATATAAAGAATTCTTCTTTGTATATATGAGAACGAAAGTTGAAGTGCTTAATCCAGGCATTCTTGGATTCAGATTAATTCCTCCAATATTCCTTCTTGGACACAAGGTACCATCTATAAGTTTCTCGTTGAAGCCTAATCTAAAATATTATTTTCGATTCTTCCATATATTCCAGATGATGCTATAAGTTGTGAAGGAAAATCAATAGCAACTTTTGGTGAATAAATACTGCATATCTTGGGAATTTTCCGTAATATTAACTTGAAATCCAGCTTAACATTTCCCAATTCAAATATCCGATAGCAAATTCCATCAGAATAATTCCAGTTAGAGATAAGATGAAACTAGAACCAATTAGCAACAGACAATATCCTACATTTGGTTAGTAAACTGTATTTGTAAAATAATTCTGGAGAAGATAAAATAACATATAAACTGAAATGTAGATAAAACAGAATTTAATCTGAGCCCACTGAATTCACAATGTTTCCTTAAGGAATTTAATCCTCTCCTATTACCCAAGGTTGTGGATTATTTCTTCCTAGGATAGAACAAACTACAAAGTGTTATAGTGCTACTTCAAACCCCAGTATTTCAGTGAATACAAAGATCAGTAGTAAATCACACTTATTGTTGCTTTCTTCGTAGTTAAAACAATACAGAAGAAAGGAGGAAAAGTCAGAAATTCGTATGAAAAATCTGAGAGAATGGATAACTTATTTATAGCCCCAACCTATTGAGTTCAAACGAAGAGAGTTCAGTTGCGTAAAATGGCCATAACGTAAATGGCCATTTACGCAAATTAAAACGGGCAGAGGAAATATTTTCCGTTACAAAAAATGAATGGGCAAAGTCAATGAAACGGCTAATTTGGATTATTAATTTTTCATACAAACACGGATATAATATTACGTAAATATTTACAATTAACAAATAAATTTAGTCTAAAAACAATCATTTGATCGAAGCTGAAGCCAAGCGAGCAATGACGGCGACTCTAGACTTGCCTTCTTTTTAATTCTTTAAGAGCTAAAAGAAGAGAAATTATATATATATTATAAAAAATCTTTTCCTCTTCCAATATTGGACATGTCACATTGTCAAGAAGGGAAACCTAAAATTTCATTTTCTGTAACAACCCGACCGGTTGTTTTGAGCCCTAGCATGTCATTCAATAGTTTGAGGCCATGAGAAGATTCATTATAGGTGTTATGACTTGTACGTATGGTCGGAATTGAATTTCGGGAAGTTCGAGGTTGGTTTGGGAAGAGAATTCTCATTTCGGAAGCTTAAAGTTGAAATAATTAACTAGTATGGGATTTCTAAGTAAACGACCTCGGAATCAGGATCTGAAGGTTCCAATAGGTTTATATGATTATTTAGGACTTGGGCGTATGCCCGTTTCGGGTTTTGAATAACCTGGGGGCATTTTGGAGCCTATTGTGGAAGTTAGCATTTTGGAAGAAATTTCATGAGTTGGCTTGAAGTGCATTTCAATATTATCGATGTCCGTTTGGGATTCCGAGTGCTCCGTATGGTGATTCTAGAGTTGGGAGCGCGATCAAAAGTGAATTCGGTGGTCCGAGGGTCATTTTGGAGCCATTTGGCTAAAGATAGAAATTTGAAGGTTTTTGAGAAGTTTGACCGGAAGTGGAATTTTTGATATCGGGGTCGGAATCTGATTCTGAAAGTTGGAGTACTTCCGTAATGTCAAATATGACTTGCGTGCAAAATTTGAAGTCAATCGGACATGATTTGATTGGTTTAAACATCGAAGGTAGAAGTTTGAAATTCTAAAGTTCACAAAGCTTGAATTGGAGGTTGATTCGCGGTTTTGTCGTTGTTTGATATGATTTGATTCCTCGAGCAAGTCTATAATGTGTTTTGAGATTGGTTGGTAAGTTTGGTTGAGGTTCTGGGGGCCTCGGGTGGTTAACGGATCGAAAATAGGATTTTTGGAGGCTGAGGTTTGCTGGTTGCTATCATAACCGCATCTGCGGTTTTTGGACCGCAGATGCGGGTTCAAAAATGCGGCACTTTAACTGCAGAAGTAGTTTTGGGCTTGAAGAGAAGGGACGGCAGATGCGGTGAAATTTCCGCAGAAGCGGGAACGCACCTGCGGTAGAGGCATCACAGAAGCGGAACGGGGCGGCTAGGTAAGGACAGCAGATGCGGTCGTTTTACCGCAGATGCGGGACCGCACCTGCGGAGGGGGAGCCGTATAAATGAAAAAGGGGAGCTTAATGGGAACCGCATAAGCGGTATTTAGACCGCACCTGCAGAACCGTAGAAACGGTCAAAGGATCGCTAGTGCGAAAATAGCTGAAGGCATAGGGGTTTTAAAAGTCGGATTTGGCCATTTTCTCTCACATTTTCATGGCTTGGGCAAATTTTTTGGGAGCTTCAAGAGGGGATTTTCATCATCAATGTTAAGGTAAGTTATCCCCACCTATTTTGAGTTAAATACATCAACTATATATGGATTTGAGCATTTAAATTAGTATAAACTTGAGGTTTTGGTGGAAAACCTAGGAATTTACATTTCTTGGAATTTAACCACGATTTTGAGTATGGAATTGAGAGTAAATTATATATTTGAGTTTTTGAGGTTATGGGTAAGCTTATTCATAAAAAAATTGGATTTTCGGGCACGTGGGCCCGAGGGCATTTTTGTTTACTTTTCGTTCGGGGTTAGGAATTGCTATAAATTGGATTACAATGAGTACCTTAGCATGTATTAATGGATTTACATAATTATTGGCTAGTTTTGGAGTGTTGTGCATCGATTCGAGTCTTCGGAAGGGCGTGGAATGCCGGTTATGGACCTTCAGAGTGAGGTGAGTCTCCTTTGTAACCTTGTAAGAGGGAATTGTCCCCATATGTAAAAATAATTGGTTATGTGCTTCTATTTGTGGGGGCTACTTGCACACGAGGTGACGAGAGTCCGTGTATAGCTATTATTATGCTATTGTCCGTTTAGTTTAGGACCCAAGAACATGTTATACTTGGATTGATTGTACACTTATTGACGGCTTGAATTGCTTAATTCACCTTGTATTATTGAATGAATTTAAAAAGGGATTAAATGCTACTTTATCGAATTGTTAAAAGAGAATTTGTTTTATTTGGATAATGTTCCTCGATAATTCTTGATCGATTGTTTGAGCATGTATCTCTATGTGTATCTGCGTCGCATGCATGATTCGCGAGCAGGGTGTGTGTTTATTTTATGTTGACCACGTCGCAGGTTAGTTCACGAGCGGGGTAATAGATGCATCTATAGGCGCGCCGCCGAGTCTCGGCAAGTGCACAATTTATATTTTTGCTGGAGCGGGTCGTCGACCTCGGCATGATTTGCGCATGCTTGTATTGCTGTTTGAACTTATTAAAGTTGTTATTGCCTCTTCATGGCTTGAGAATATTTGGAAAATAATTGAAAAGGAATTTGGGAAATTTCCCATAAAAAGGAATAATAGTTTACTTGCTCCCTTCTATTTGATAAAAATCATGTTGGTAGAGATTCACGATTTAATGTAATATTGACATCATTATTAGACCACTAGTAGGTGTCGAAGTTGACCATCTCGTCTCTACTTCTTCGAGATTAGGCGGGATAATCATTAAGTATACGTTGTTTACGTACTCATACTACACTTCTGTGCATTTTTGTTCCACATGTATATGTAACTCCAGCAGTCTATTTGGCGTAGCATCACGGATGATTCTGGGACTAGGTGAGCTGCATTATTCGAGTCGGCCGCAGTTAAAGTAGTCCCTTCCAATATACTGTATTTACTTCCTGTCCACTGTATTCCAGATGGATGTTGTATTTTATTTCTTTGTTAGTAGAAGCTCATGCATTTGTGACATCAGGTTCTGGGATGGTTTGAAGTATTTTATATTAACTGCTTATCATATAAATTTGATATGAGACTATTATCTTTTAAAATTTCTAAATTTGAAGGAAACTCCTGGATTTTTAAAAAGTATTAAAACAATAGTTGTATTAAGTAATTTGCTTGGCTTGTCTGACAGTAGTGTCCAACGCCACCACGAACCTTAGTGGATTTTGGGTCGTGATAACATGGTATCAGAGCACTAAGTTCCTAGGGTCTCACGAGTCATGAGAAAGTCTAGTAGAGTCTCACGGATCGGTACGAAGACGTCTGTACTTATCCTCGGGAGGCTACATGACTGTTAGGAATACTTCCTTTCTTGATTCCTTATCGTGCAATTTGATTCCTATGAGGCTTATGCCTTTGTTTCTTACCTACTCAATCTTGTGCGACGCAAAGAGCTTGTTATATATCGAGAATTGAAGAACCGTAATGGTACTACAGATGTGATACAAGATATTTCTCCTGGTATAGCTGATCAGATTATTATCGTCGCTTTATGGGAGAATATGTTTTCAACCCAGTAACGGTACTTCTGAGGGCTCTGGGCTAGGCACAAGTTTCCATAATGCTTATGAACAATTATTTTGCAGTATTGTTATGATGGTATGAAGTTTGCCTATTTATCGGGGCAGTGAATGACTTGAAGGGAGGTTTACTCAGTGCATAATCAAGAGATTCAATATTTTTTTCCCGACAGGGAAAAGGCAATCGGACTAAGGATGGTCAGGTGTGGGTTGGTGGAAGTAATGAGACTTGGTATTTGCAAGCGTGGTGGAGCTTTCTTCTGTGATGGGGTGTTGTTGCCCTAATTGAACGTACTAAGTTTGTCGGTGTTATGATCTGCTACAATTCGCCTTTGGGGCAAGACATTGTGAAATAGTATTGGAGATGCAACTATCGGATATCGCAAGGTGTGGTGGTTCAGGATTTAATCAGTATTTCTAATGTTGACGGTTTGATAAAGATGACCTTCGGAAATGTTTAAAGTAGCAGCAATGGTGGGTTCAAGTTCCACGAAGTTAGATTTTATTTAAGAGAGCCGCTGAATATCAAAGGACGAGGAAGGACATGTGGGAAGCGTCAGGCGGTGTTCAAAATTATAAAAAGGGCCTGGTATATGAAGCGAAGGTCGAGTAGTCGATTAAAGGGATGAGTTTCGCCAAAGTGGGAGAGTGGCGGAGTTGCGTATGGGCTTTGCAGTGGGATGACCACATATCTTTAGGAGGGTTTGGAACGATTTGAGAATATCAATGCTTGGTTATTGGGGTCTACAGATCTAATTTGAAGTAGGGATTCTTGTGCGGCAGGAGATTTTCTAAAAACGGAAAGGAGCTTCTTGAATGAAGAAGGATACAACATAACTTTGAATTGGAATAATGTTCCCGTAATTAATGTCCACGAAGGGTGAATGGACTTGTGCAGCTGGAGAGTGAGCTCAGACTCAAGATGGGTTATTGTTGTCGTAGTGATTGTACACCGTGCAGATGTGTTGGAAGATGCCGGGGAGAGCTTTCTATAGGTGGGTTACCCAAGTGAACAGGTTAGCGGTCGCGTGGTTGGCGAGGTTTCTGCGAAGAATTCTATCGGTTATATACGAAGGAGATCGATTGTTCAAATATGTTTGATGAGTCAGAATATAAGAAGGGGTTTTACAGAAATATTTTGAGAACTTTGGCGGTTGATTGCGCATGGTTATGTCAATAAGAGATAAAAAAGATGGGTGAATTCCAAATTTGTAAAATAATGGCTTCGGGATAAGTGGGAGAGGCCCACCGCTTATGATTCGGTTGCATGGTTAACTACTTCTGAGATTTTTGGGTATTAGCATATCTATGGGGTATTTCATCTATGGGAAAGGGCCATAAGTGGTAAATTGAGCAAATAAAGTATTAAAGGTGGGCTATCGTTGGCCCTATTGGACCATGTTCAAACTTCGAGAAAGATTCGGGATTTGCCTTGTATAGATGCGGGTTCAAAGGGAAGTGATTCAATGGGTTCTTCGCCAAGGGGGTATTTATGTGATAGAAGACTCATGGAGTTGATTATATTCGGGGCCAAGTCAGAGCGGGTGGCTCTCAACAACGGTCATGCTAAGTTCACAAGATGAGGTGTGATTCTTAATGATTTCGAGCGTATAGTTACGGGTAAGAATCAAGCTCTTTAGCAGCCTATGAGAAGGGGCACAGACTGTTCTGTGATGTTTTGTGCTTGTGATATGGCAATTGGGAGGTGTGAAAACAGTTCGTGGGATTTAGACAGCGTGGTCTCGCGGTTCAAGGTCGCTCGGGGTGAGTGCGGATAAAGGATGGTAAGTGTTGGATAGAGTTATTATTGTCTCGATGAAAATCAAGGATAAACTGGACGAAGATAGACTTGGTTGGCAGAATTGAGTTAGCATATTGGTGGTGGAGATCAGATCCTTCCGTGTGATCAAGTTGTGCAAGTGATTTGTGATGGTGTGTGTGAGGCTTGTCAGCTGCCGTAATTGATATTACTCAGACGCATTCTTCTGTTATGGCTTGTTGTGCGGAAGAGGATTCCGGAAGGGCTATGGTGCCTTGGACCATTACCTAGATGTTTGTATATTCTATGATTATAAGAATTTGCCTGTGTGTTGCTATGTTTCTCCTGAAGTGAGTTCAGTGAAAAGCTTTTATATGATGAACTGTGGACCTATTAATGGTTCCGGAATTGTGATAAGAATCATGCTCTATCGTACATTGGCATGTCGGGCGCAGTGAGTAGTATAGAATTTGAAGTGAGAGTCAAGGTTGCAGTTCAGTGCGAACAAGGATGTCACAAACTCGGGTAAGCAGGAAAGGAGTTTCGATGTTTAATGTAAGTTGGTATTGTCTTCAGCGTCACCTGAGATCGGTGTTCTGTATGAAGGGTTTGTATCATGGTTAATGATTCTTGATCGCTTTTCAGCATTAGTGCGGCCGATAGTTGGGATGTACGGACCTGTTATATGTTTTGAAAGTTTGTGGAAGCGCGTCCCATAGGAAGATTGTATGAGGGTGACATACAGTCACTTGATTGATTAAAGATTTAACCCCAGTATGGACATTTGTGATGATATCGATAAATTGAGAATATATGCCTGGAGGGCACTCAGTTACTAAATTGTGGATTGTGGATGAGTACTACGGTTATGACGGGTGTTCTTGTGTGTTATGAGAAGAGGGAAATTAGTATGGACCTTCGAATGGTTATTGGCTTAGTTTGATACGATTAGGATCGACTTAAGGTCGATGGATGGATCTAAATGTGTATGCGGGCTCTATGTCAGGCCAATTGTGTTCATTTCAGCAAAGCGCTCCTTATAGAAGAATGGTCGGGGTGTTATGTGGTCGTTACCAATTTCATGTAATGATGTATTGCACCGTGCGAGTTTTGAGACGGCTTGATGAATTGCTTATGTGATGAGGATCCGTGTAGAAATGCTGTTATATGAGCAAAATGGCTCTTGAGATTCAGATTGCATATCGCACCTCAGTTGTGCTTGAATTTTTATAGCCTATAACGTTATCTGCTACATCAGGGATGGTATTATGCACCTAGCGTACTTGTGACCGAAACTCGATATTTTATTGTAATGAGAAAATTTAGCTCGACGTGCATCTCCTTGAACGAAATCTATGTGTGGATCGGGTGGCACGCCGTCATGAGTATGTTATTTGGATCGGGTTGCGCGCCGCAACAGTATGATGCTGAGTACGGTTCCCTATATCTGCCTTTATGTGTTTCGTTTCCTATTTTTTGGAGGAAAGCTCGTAGTAGTTCTGAACCTGCGTTGCATGTATGATTCACAAGCGGGGTGTCTGTTTAGTATGTTGCCCGCATCGCAGGTATGATTCGTAAGTGGGGTAATTGGATTTCCTTTTCATAGTTCATTCTTCTTCTTCCTTATATTGCGTTCGAATCGGTAGCCTATTGGCACATTGTGGTATAAGTTGAGACTTTTGATCATGTCCGGGGTGGCATATTGCTTGAGTAGTTCGTACTGGGTGAGACGAGATTATTTTTTTAATATCCTTGCAATCCAAGTATATGAAGTACATTAAGGAGCTAAGGCCATTATTCGGCCCAGAATGCAGTGATGGTTCTTGACAGGAGTATAGACCCAATGAATTGTTGATTCGACAGTTGGTTATGAATTTATGCACAACTCTCCCGTCATGGCGGTATTGTAAGAGTTGGAGTAAGACCTATGTCGGTCATGAGGTGCAATGGGCGCATCAAGTTCGTGAAATTTTGACTAAGTTGATCAGAAAATGTTATTGTGGTCCGGCGAGCAAAGTGATACAAGGTGCGAGTTTAGCAAAATTATGCAGTCATGTTTGGGTACAACATGTAGTAATTGATATGGTGATCATAAAACATGCTTGGCAGAGAATTCCGGATGTTGGAATTGGGCTCTGAGACTAGTCTGCTTGAATAAAAGGGAATATCTTCAGAACTGATTGAGTTAACGTACTCAGCCGGGTTATGGTAGCACAAAAAGGTGCAAGAGGTGTCAAACAGTGATTTCAAGACTACTTCAATGTAGTTCTCAACACGTTCGAGGACGAACGTATGTTTAAGTAGGAGATAATGTAACGATCCAACCGGTCGTTTTGAGCCCTATCACGTCATTCAGTAGTTTGAGGCCATGAGCAACTTCATTACAGGTGTTATGACTTGTGCGCATGGTCGGAATTGAATTTCGAGAAGTTCGAGGTTGGTTTGGGAAGAGAATTCTCATTTAATAAGCTTAAAGTTGAATTAATTAACTAGGATGAGATTATTTAGTAAACGACCTCGGAATCGGGATCTGAAGGTTCTAGCAGGTTCGTATGATGATTTCGATAAAACAGGGGCGTTTTGGCGCCTATTGTGGAAGTTAGCATTTTGGAAGAAATTTCATGATGGCTTGAAGTGCATTTCAGTGTTATCGATGTCCATTTAGGATTCTGAGTCTATGAATAGCTCCGTATGGTGATTCTGGAGTTGGAAGCGTGATCGGAAGTGAATTCGGAGGTTCGAGGGTCATTTTGGAGCCATTTGGCTGAATATAGAAATTTGAAGATTTTTTAAAAGTTTGACCGGAAGTGGACTTTTTGATATCGGGGTCGGAATCCGATTCCGAAAGTTGGAGTAGGTCCGTAATGTCGAATATGACTTGCGTGCAAAATTTGAAGTCAATCGGACGTGATTTGATGGGATTAAACATCGAAGGTAGGAGTTTGAAATTCTAAAGTTCATAAAGCTTGGATTGGAGGCCGATTCGTGGTTTTGGCGTTGTTTGATATGATTTGAGGCCTCGAGCAAGTCCGTAACGTGTTTTGGGATTGGTTGGTAAGTTTGGTTGAGGTCCCGGGGGCCTCGGGTGAATTCCAAGTGGTTAACGGATTGAAAATGGGATTTTTGGAGGCCGAGGTTTGCTGGGTGTTGTCACAACCGCATCTGTGATTTTTTGGACCACAGGTGCGGGTTCGCGAATGTGGCACTTCACCGCTGAAGCGGTTTTGGTCTTGAAGAGAAGGGACTGCAGATGCGGTAAAGTTTCCGTAGAAGCGGGACCGCACCTGCGGTAGAGGCATCATAGAAGCGGAACGGGGAGGCTAGGCTGGGATCGCAGATGCGGTCATTTTTTCGTAGATGAGGGACCGTGCCTGTGGAGGGGGACCGTAGAAGCGAAAAAGGAGAGCTTGATGGGAACCGCAGAAGCGGTCAAAGGACCGCAGGTGCAAGAATAGCTGAAGGCAGAGGGGTTTTAAAAGTCGGATTTGGCCATTTTCTCTCACATTTTCATCGCTTGGGCGAATTTTTGGGGAGCTTCAAGAGGGTATTTTCGTCATCAACGTTAAGTTAAGTTATCCCCACCTATTTTGAGTTAAATACATTAACTATGTATTGATTTGAGCATTTAAATTAGTATAAACTTGAGGTTTTGGTGGAAAACGTAGGAATTTACATTTCTTGGAATTTAACCATGATTTTGAGTATGGAATTGAGAGTAAATTATATATTTGAGTTCGTGAGGTTATGGGTAAACTTATTCTTCGAAAGTTTTGGATTTCCGGGCAAGTGGGCCAGAGGGCATTTTTGTCAACTTTTCGATCGGGGTTAGGAATTGCTATAAATTGGATTATAATTAGTACCTTATCATGTATTAATGAATTTACATAATTATTGGCTAGTTTTGGAGCGTGGAATGCCGGTTATGGACCTTCTGAGCGAGGTGAGTCTCCTTTCTAACATTGTAAGAGGAAATTGTCCCCATAGGTAAAAATAATTGGTAATGTGCTCCTATTTATGGGAGCTACGTGTGCACAAAGTGATGAGAGTCCGTGCATAGCTACTCTTATGCTATTGTCCGGCTAGTTTAGGACCCAAGAGCATGTTATACTTGGATCGATTGTACACTTATTGACGGCTTGAATTGCTTAATTCACCTTGTATTATTAAATAAATTTAAAAATGGATTAAACGCTACTTTCTCAAATTGTTAAAGGAGAATTTATTTTATTTGGATAATGTTCCCCGATAATTCTTGATCGAATGTTTGAGCATGTATCTCTATGTGTTGCGTCGCATGCATGATTCACAAGCAGGGTGTGTGTTTATTTTATGTTGACTGCGTCGCAGGTTAGTTCGCGAGCGGGGTAATAGATGCATCTACAGGCGCGCTGTCGATCCTCGACAACTGCATAGTTTACATTTCTGTTGCAACGGGCTGTTGACCTCGGCATGATTTGCGCGTGCTTGTATTGCTGTTTGAACTTATTAAAGTTATTATTGCCTCTTCATGGCCTGAGAATATTAGGAAAATAATGGAAAAGGAATTTGGAAAATTTCCCATAAAAAGAAATAATAGTTTACTTGTTCCCTTCTATTTGATAAAAATCATGTTAGTAGAGATTCACGATTTAATGTAATATTGACATCATTATTAGACCACTAGTAAGTGTCGAAGTTGACCATCTCGTCTCTACTTCTTCGAGATTAGGCGGGATACTCATTAAGTACACGTTGCTTACGTACTCATACTACACTTTTGTGCATTTTTGTTGCACAGGTATATGTGACTCCAGCGGTCTACTGGGCGTAGCATCATGGATGATTCTGGGACTAGGTGAGCTGCATTATTCGAGTCGGCCGCAGTTAGAGTAGTCTCTTCCAGTATACTGTATTTACTTTCTGTCCACTGTATTTCGGACGGATGTTGTATTTTATTTCCTTGTCAGTAGATACTCATGCACTTGTGACACCGGATTCTGGGACGGTTTTGAAGTATTTTATATTAACTCCTTATCATTTAAATTCGATCTAAGACTATTATTTTTTAAAATTGCTAAATTTGGAGGAAACTCCTGGATTTTAAAAAGTATTAAAACGAGAGTTGGATTAAGTAATTTGGTTGGCTTGCCTGACAGCAGTGTCATCCGCCACCACGACCCTTTGTGGATTTTGGGTCGTGACATTTTCCTTCCATTTCTCGATCACCTTCTTTTAAGCTTATTTTAGTTTAAAAAACTCAACACATTCTAGATCGACCTCGGATATATACTGAAAGAACATATGTTTCTCGCATTTTATATTTATAGGTTTCGAATTATGCGGAGTTCCTTTATTTTACGACAAAAACGGTTGTTTTATGTTTGGCTTACATATATGATATTCCTTAAGACTTATATGAAGTAACTGTATAGATATCTGCAGTCAATAATAGTTAAAAGTTAAATTTAGTCCTAAAAGCTTTCAATTGATGTGAAATGATAGAATTCAAATATTCTTCGTCTTAAAAAAAGAAAAAGAAAACAACATTTTTTTTGTAGTAACGGGGGATTGCATATATATATTAATAATAATTACACTGCATAGTACTGATTGTTAGACGATATTGTAACCTCCCTATGTCAGACAAATTTCGTTCCAAATTGTCAATATTACAAACCAAAATAGTTACTTTAGTTCCTAAGAAGTCTGTCCAAAATAATTCATTTGCAAATACGAAGGAACTGGCAGCATTGTTGTTCTGCCCAAAAAGTTTGTTTTTGCTCCTTGCTTTGCCAATGCATCTGCAACCCTACTCTGATACTTGTAGGTGTGATTCACTATTACTCTGATCATCCTTTGGATCAACAATCTGCATTCACAAATAATAAAATCATAATTGTTATTCCCTGTGATTAACATTTTTATCACCTGTGATGAGTCTGTAGCTACTTCCAGTGCTGTTAATCCATTCTGTTTTACAATTTGAAGGCCTTTAAGAAATGCAGTCAGATCCGCTAGGATATTGGTAGTGTGTGGCATGTTCTCAAACACCTGAGTATCCAATCACCATTGAGTGTCCTAAATATCCCACCAATTCCCCCTACCCCTGGGTTATCTTTAGCTACCCCATCAATATTTAGCTTGTAGTGCCCCCTTAGGGGAGGCTCCAACTTGACAGTGATAGGAAGTGTATCTTTAATGTCTCTGTGCATGCTATTATGTAGGGTGTTCATAGTGGAGATGGGATCTTTTCAATTGTTGAATAGGTTATGATTCCTAGCTAACCAAATGTGCCAAAAACATAAGGGAAGGATAGCCTCCCCGGAGATAGTATTAGTGAAAGGCATTTTCCTCAATTTGTTCCATGTAGTGGGCCAGAGATGGACTGTGAAGGTTAGGATCATTTGTTGGCTTCTGTTCTTTTTGAGGTCAGATCATGCCAGAACTGAATGGCATTTGGACAGTCAGAGAAAACTGTTTACCCTAAAAATACGAGTAACAATTAATCTTGTTTGTGGTTTTAAAGATATGTGATTTAGTTCAATCCTAATTAATAATCAAGAAATCAGATGTACAAATCAAAGAAGAAAGTTGAATCAAACCAGTGTTCAAGCCAATCTTGACCTCGAGCTATAATGGCCTCGAGGTTGGTCAGCAAGAACAGTAAAGTTAAAAGACAATTCTGATGAGTAATGAGAAAGAAAGTAAGAGAGTATATTCTTTTGTCAATGATTGATGATCGTTACAAATGATTGGGGTCCCCTTTATATAGTAGGGGAATCCTAAATAGGGTACATTTCTATTTATAGTAAAGAATCTTATTGGGACAACTGTCTAACCGCCTAGTACAGATTTGTACTAACTCATACAAATGTATTTCGGAATTTATGCCATGATCATGGGGACGTGGGGAGAATCTTGCTCTTTCGGTTAAGAACCTATAACGGCATCATCTCAGTGTTAGTCGTACTCGGTTTCGGTGCTCATTGCATACTTCGATCGTCGAGCCTTATATTCTGTCGTCGGTCTCGAGCTTGGTCTATCGGGCTTGAACTCGATCAATCGTGAACTCAGGCTTGAGGCAACTCTTCGACCACATGAAATCGGGCATACCTGATTTCGACCATACACATATAGTTCCCATGTTTCTTAGAATAAGATAATACGAAACAATTTGATCCCCGATCCGTCGATGCCTCAATCATAAAGTCAATCTCGTGATGTCAGCGACTGAAGTGATTAAAAGGTCGCATCTGCATAGTTCCCAAGGCCATTAATTGAAGGCGGCTGATGGTCGGCCATTGGCTTCCCCAAACCGTTAAAGTGACAAATATAAATAGGTCAATCTCACAACTTTTACACTCTTTACTTGTCAAAACATTCTCAAAACCTCACTAGCTTCTTCATCTTTCCTGAGTTCATCCTTTCTTCAACTTGTTCTTGCTACCGCACAACTTCTTCTCTTCTTTTGAATTCCTTAACAATAATGGACAAAACATCTAAAGTCGTTCCTCAGAAAGAAAAAACCTCCTCATCACCACGTCTGGCCGGTGGTAGAACGCTGGTGCCACCTCGTATCGAGGAGTGCATTCGTGGGCCATGCGAGCTATCTTCCTATTTCAAGGTCGATAAGCCTACGTCGGTCCAGGTCGATGTGCGCCCATGTCTCGATATATCTGCTTGTTAACTGAAGATGAACATGAGCAAGTGAAAAAGGATTGTTATTGGGAGGATAAGGATGCCGTGATTCCTTCCCCATAAGAGGACATCACCACCCATGTGGCAGAGTATTTAAGCGTGTATACTTACCCTTTCACATTGGGTCCGGTAGATCTGGCACTAAGTCCCGGTTTACCCTTCTTTTTTGGCGTAGTGTCAATTTAATTAGGTATTTTCGGGCAATGTCAAAGGAATGCCTTTTACCCTTGATCAACTGATTAGACTATACAGTCCTCACCTTTATCGAGGCAGTACGATAAAGCTCCAACGTCGATACTTGAAGTCGCTATGTTCTAGCATCGATGAGGACAAGGACCGATGGTGGATGAGCTGGTTTGTCTGAATCAGGACTTTTAATTAGATTCCTACTGAAAAGATGCCATTTCCCGAGGAGTGGAACATGAAACGTAAGTATTGTTACACCCTATGTTTTTGTATATGAAAGTAAGCCATAAATAAGTTGATGGAAACTTGTAAATAAGATGTTACATCACGCATTTTTGTACGTTAAAGTTTCGTCATAAGTTACTCAATGTAAGTTCGGGTATGAGATTATTTTGAGATTATAAGCATTATGCTATTTCAAACAAGTGATGTGTAAATTCATGAAGGTGATAGGGTAATCAAATTGAAGAAAATGAATTTTCGTCAAAGTTTATCATTTTGAGATAAAATATAGTCCAAGCAATAATAACCCGTATTTATGGACTAATGCCATACAAGGTACCACACGACCATGATAGTAAAAATGTATAAAGTGTGTTAAAAGTGAGTGATATTTTAAGTAATTTGAGATAATTTTTAATTATGTGGATAGTTGGTTAATTATTGATTAGTGGGAGATTAACAAGTTAATTAATGAAATTATAGATAAGCTTAATTAAGCTATTGGATAAGCTTATTAAGCCAAGAATGTGGCAACAAGACCTTAAGTCAATGTGACTCATTCGTCTTGATTAATAGGGGACATGTGTAGGGAATTTTTTGGATTAAATAAACCCCAAAAGTGGGCCTCGCAAGTTTTTAAGGTAAGAGATTTTCTTATATCTTGTAATTGAGAACTTATGTTGATAAGCAACGGGTGAAAGTCTCAAAACAAGATTTCATACAAATCATTTACAAAGTGAGATAGATCTACGTGATTTTGCTTCAGCAAGTTATTTTATCCGAAATTATACCACGTACTAGCAACAGGATTTTGTGATTCTATGGGGAGTACGGTGCAATCTTTCTCTATATTATTATACAGATTTTCCCCTACTTAGATCCGTCGTGACGTATTATCACAATTAAGGTGTGTTAGATGGATTGTCAAGAAAATCGACTCAGGTATGTTATGACTATCCTTTCATTCTTTTTGGCATGATCTATACGACACAAACGAAACGAGCAAATGCATAATTTCCATAAATGACTCTATTCATGGAAATACTAGAGGTGCTTATGTTCTTGATTCCCATGTGTCATATTATTCTATCATCTGTTCATGGGTTTCAAAAAATATATAAGTTGATAAAGTCTATTTCATGATATTAATGAGAGGCAAAAGGAAAAATTTCATATTAAAACAATTGGGCTGCCTCCTTTTCAACTTTATAGCCCATATTTCAATTTATAATTGAGTAGCCCAAAACTTATAGGCCCATATCTGAAAAAGGGGCGTTATATCCATTTTTTTTGGGAGTAAGAAGCGGGATTTTATGCATTTTCTCAGATTCTTTCCAATCTTTTTCCCCAAATATTTCAAAAACGAGATCTTCCGAAGAATGCAGCTCCAAAACCCCTAGAATTTCTTTTTTATCTTGAATTAACAACAAATCAAATACGAAAGTAAAATTTATTTGCTACAAATGAGAGCAATTTTAGTTTTTGCTGCAATTTTGATTTCAATATTTTGTTCGATGGAAATTTTTCTAGTTTACGTTCTTCATAGTGGTGAATGGGAAGAAAATAAGTTTATCAATTTCGTCAGCGATTGTGTAATAATCTAGTCGACATTCACCTACAACAATTTAGTTGCAGCTATTTCGGAACAGATTAGGATCGATAGTGAGTTAAACACAATAGAGATTAACTTTCTTCCAAATGTTGGTTTGCCACCGATCCTGATTTACAACGATACATGTGTGAAGGTGTATATCGAACTAAAGAAGAAAAACTTGAATTTCACTGAATATCCGTTGTTTGTGACAGTGAAAAAGATATATGAAAATCGTTTGGTTCCTACAAGTTCTAGTTGTGTAGTTACTACAAGTTCCAGCTGTTTGGTTGCTACAAGTTCAGAATCTAGAGATGTATCAACAATTGATAGCACTGATATTATTGATATCAAATTTATTGAAAATATGAAATTTATTAAAAACACGGGTATAATAGATGATATATTGAACGAATTTATTGAGGAAGATCAACTTTATAAGGATAAAGAGACAGTTGTCAGTGTGATGAAGAACTTGGATGTACGTGAAAGGTTCCGATTCAAGGTGAAGAGATCAAGCGCAACAAGGTATGTAAATAATTATATATTCTGTTATATATATGTATAAATATGTATAAAGTAGTATATATTTGTATATAGGTATTAAAATTAATATATATGCAGTTATGTTTTTGTATACAAGTGTATTTAGAAGTTGAATGATCTTTAATCCTAGGTATCACCTTATGTGTATGGATGACAATTGTGCTTGGAGTTTCAAATCTTCTGTCGTTTTCAAGGCAAACATATTCAAAGTGAGAAGTTACAATAATAATCATACATGCAGCTATGGTGAAAGATACTTAACACAATATCAAGCTACTTCGGGTATAATTGCTAGTATAGTCAAGGACAAGTATGTTAATCCAAAAAAGGTTTACACTGCAAATGATATAATAGAGGACATACAAAAGCAACACCGAATTGAGGTGAGCTACACGAAAGTATGGAGATCTAAAGAGATAGCAATGACAATGATAATAGGGTGTCCAATTGATTCATATAAGGAGTTCCCAAAGTATCTTTATATGTTAGAGCAAACAAATCCAGGAACGGTTACAAAGTTGCACAAATCTGAAGATGGATACTTTCTTTATGCATATGTTTTGCTATATGCATCTATCAAGGGCTGGGAGCATTGCAGACTGATAATGGTTGTTGATGGAAGTTTCCTTAAAGCAGCATATAAGGGTACCATATTGACTGCTTGCACTCAGGATGGAGCTGGTGAGTTGACTGTATCTACCTTGTTTCAGTAATTTGTATAATGTTGTAGTTTCATGTATAAAAGTGTATAGGATTTCACAACTACTATTTTTATAAAATTTGCAGTTAGTATAAAATTGTATAATTGTATATAACTGTATATAAGATTTGTATAATTGTCTGAATCCTAATATCTATTTTGTATAAACAGGAAAAATCCTTCCACTTGCATATGCAATTGTAGATTCAGAGAATAACAAATCTTGGGAGTGGTTCTTTATCCAGATAAAGGGTACTTTTGGAGTTAGGGAAGGGATGTGTATAGCTTCAGATAAAAATGAAAGCATCTTCAATGCCACAAAAGCTGTGTACCCAGAAGTACCACATTGTATTTGCATGTTTCACTTGTGGCAAAATGTAAAGCGCACATTCAAGAAACATCACAAACAATTGAAGGATATCTTCTTTGCTTTGGCTAGAGCTTATACGGTAGAGAAGTTTGAGTATCATATGATAGAGATGTGCAAAATTGATCCGAGAGTGCAACCTTACTTGTTCAAAATTGGATACGAAAGGTGGTCTAGGGCATATTCCAACGTGAAAAGGTCGATGGTAATGATTTCCAATATTGCAGAGTTAATTAATGCAGCAAACAAGGATGCTAGAGAGTTACCAGTAATGCGATTTCTGGAGTACAAGACAAATTTTCTACAACAGTGGAATAACAAAAACAGAAAAATGCAATGGAGACATCTATAGAGCTTGGCGAAAAGTACGACAAATTCCTTCGGGAAAATCTGATTGCATCGGAGCAAATGATGGTAAATTGAATCAAATATAATGATGCTTGGCACTGCTGACTTGCATTTTACTGCTTGTATAATGATTTATAACTCTGTATAATAATGTATAATGTTCTTTCACTTTAAAAAAAAACTTTTGCAGGTGAGACCTACTACGGAGAAGTTATATATTGTGTTTGAAGAGGTAAGGTGAAACATAGTGTGCCTTCAAGAGGGAATATGTAGTTGTGAAAAATTTCAAATGGATGAACATCCATGTCGGCATGCTTGGGCGGTTTTGAAGAACCAACACCTGAAACCTAGCTAGTATTGCTCTTTTTTACTACAACAAGGATAAACTCCTTAGAACTTATGAATTTTCAGTGAATCCGATGCCAGATAAGAGTTTATGGGTAATCCCAACAGAGGTGATGGAAGATGTGGTCCTAACACCGAAAGGGAGAAGGAATGCACGAAGGCCAAGAAAGGAAAGACTCAAACCTGCTTCGGAAAAAGAGTCTAAGAGGGCGTTTTCATGGTCTGTGTGTGGACAAGGTGGTCACAATAGAAAAATATATAGGAATTAACCAAAATAAATAGTTGAAAATAAAATATTTCCTGTTACATTTGTTGTCATGTTGAGTAGTTAAGTTTCACAAAGAATAGAGTTACAAATGTTGAGTAGTTAAGTCTCACAAGTAATCGAATTACAAATGTCAATAAAGAATTACAACTTAGGCTATATATTGCAATTATGTTAAATATGTTTCATTATACATGTTTTGATTATCCAATAATAGTGTGTTGCTGTTTTTAATGGTGCTAAATATATTGATAGATTGTACAAATACAAAATAGAGCTGATGGTATTATATGTATATAGATGTATAAATGAGAGTATAAATTTGTATAACCATGTATATTATTGTATAAATATGTATAAACCCTGCTACAATAACAAAACTGTAACCATAATAAAAATACATACTTTGTTAAAGGACAAAAGAAACTGATATATTCATTAAAATGTAATTCATTCACAACCACAATGTGTAATGACTACCGCTGTTACAACCCGAATTTTCCACCCTCGGGGGTCGTGATGGCACCTACTAATAGGAGCTAGACAAGCCAAACTTAATTACTTTTCATTAAACACATGTTCCTTTTTAATAATTAACAACATTAAAATAAAAGTAACGGAATTAAAATCATAAGAGGAAGTCTTAAATTTAAATAGCCGAATAACATACGAAATTCCAACATGTATCTCTGCCCAAGAACTGAAGTCACATACTCACGAACATCTAAGAAGTAGTAAATACAAAGTCTGAAGGAAATATAAATCTGTTTATCTCGAGTACAATGAGATGACAGTCTAATGTAAGGATAGAGGAGACGCCGGGCCTGCGGACGCCTGCAAGGCTACCTCGGTGTCTCAATGGATTCAAGGTCTGCTCCAACGCTACTGCTGCTGGTGCTGTCCAAAACCTGGATCTATGCAAAATAGCACAGAGTGCAGCATCGGTTGCACGCTACTACTGCTTGTGCTGTCCAAAACCTGGATCTGTGCAAAATATCATAGAGTATAGCATCAGCACAACCGACCCCATGTGCTGGTAAGTGTCCGGCCTAACCTCGGTCAAGTAGTGACAAGGCTAGGACCAGACTACCAGATAAACCTGTGCAGTTCAAATATATATATACAACGAAAAAAATACTGGAAATAAACAGTCAATAATGGAAGGGGGAACACGCTGTGGGGAGATAACTCTTACAAATAGTAAATCTCAATTTAAGGATAAAAGAAGCCAACAAAAACAGATACCCAAAATAAACACACTGGAACCAACAATTGTTGTGGCGTGCAACCTGATCCTAATATATAGCAACATTGTTGCGGCGTGCAACCCGATCCACAAATATCATGTTTGCGGCGTGCAACCCGATCCATATATATTATTGTTGTGGCAAGCAATCCGATCCACATATATCATTTAGCGTTGTTGCGGCGTGCAACCCGATCTACAAATATCATTGTTGCAGCACGCAACCCGATCCATATATATATATGACTCTTCCTCACCCAAACAACAGTCACAAATAAGGGGCGAGGAAGTAAACAAATAGTGGAAGAAATCCCAGCAAGGGAATACAAGAAAATAGTTAAATCCCGGTAAGGGAACAATATCAATAATCTCAATATCCCGGCAAGGGAGAAACCAACAAATCAACAAAACGTCCCGACAAGGGAATAACAAATAACTCTTTCTCTTTCCTTCATTTCTTACTTTATAATTGACTTTATCATTTGAGCCAAAGCTTCAAGATCAAATCATCTCATATACCTTCAAAAATTCGTTTCACAACTCGAGCCAATGCTCATCGGATTTTTAATAATCACAATCTCTTTCACATGCTCTTTACAACATATAGAAATAATCAATTAAGCATGAGAATTACAACAAAAATCAAGATAATCACTATATAAGGACTCACGGTCATGATAGACACCAATGTATAGATACTCGTCACCATGTCTATATACCATACTCGACAATTACGAAGTAGCATACAAGACTCAACTCCTATTCACTCAAGCTATGGTTAGACCAAACACTTACCTCAACTTTCACGACCAAATCAATCCACAACAATCGCTTTCCCTCTCGAATTCGGCTCCAACTCAATAAAATCTATACAATAATGATACCATAGTATCAATATATGCTAAACAAATCGAACCCGATGCCAAAATATAGATTTCCAAGCTTTCTTCCCAAAATTCAAAAAAAATTGACCCCGGGCCCCCTTGATCAAAACACGAGGTTCGCACCAAATTCATATCACCCATTCCCCCACGAGCCCGAATATAATTTATTTTCAAATTCGATCCCAGAACGAGGTCTAAATCAAGAAAAAGTTAAAAGCCCTAACTCTACCCATTTCCCCCAATTTCTACCCTAAATTACATGATTTAAGCTAAGGAATTCAATGGAGATTGATGGAAAATGAAGGAAACTAGTTAAGATTTACTATCCCACGAAGTCTTAGTGAAAGGGAGCTTCAATGGATGCCTATGCACATTTCCTATGGTTTGAAATTTACAAAAGGACTTTACCCAGGTTTGTTAAGTTAGTGGAAATCTAAGCTCAACAGATATAAAATGACTTTTGGGGAGCTTTGGTTAGGCACAGATGTGCCTAAATTAGGTAACAGATTGTAACGACGTAAAGTTGGATAGAGCTTTGGTGATGCTACAGAAGACGGCAAAATAAACATTCATAGTAGGTTTCTCGTGGCAGATGCAGGGTATGGAACCATACACCTTTGTTTTCTTATTGGCACTTCTTGAGGAGTAATAGCGGCCAATCAATCGCAAAGTATGCCAGAACTGATAATGTAGTGTAAATTGCATAAAAGAATCAAAGTTCTAGTCACTCCTGGAATTCATAGATCAAACCAAATACAAAAGAGCATAGCAGATGGAAGACCTTTTAAGATTTCAGCAAACTTAAAACACACAATGATATTGTCTCTTTTGAGATTTTAGTCTATTTTAAAAAAAAAGATGCCTCTTTCAATATTTAGTAACTCTTTTAAGTCCAAAATCTCTACGAAACACTCCCGAGTCCTCGGGGCTCCTAACCAAACACATATACTAACTCAACAACATCCTACGAACATAACAATGCGATCAAATCGCCAAGATAACATCAAAAACAATGAATGAAACCTAAAAATCACTAGTTTTTCTTCAAACTTCAAAAACTTTCAAATTTAGAGTTTTAGGTCCGAAACACGTCAAGCGCCGGAACCAAAATACGGGCCTGATACCAATACGTTCTAATCAATTTTCATTTCCATTTTTCTTAACAATTTTAGAAAAATAATTTCCTTTAAAAATTCATTTCTCGGGCTCGGGACCTCGGATTTCGATTTCGGGCATATGCCTGAGTCCCATATTTTTCCACGGACCCTCCGAGACCGTCAAGTTACGGGTCTGGGTCCGTTTATCCAAAATATTGACCGAGGTTAAATTTACTCATTTTAATACAAATTTAGCATTTTTCATAGAATTTTACATTTAAGCTTTCTAGCTACGCACCCGGACTGCGCATGCAAATCGAGGCAACTAAAATTAAGGTTTTTCAAGGCCTCAGAAGCACGGAATGAGAAAGAAAATAGGTGATGACCCTTTGGGTCGTCACATTCTCCATCTCTAAAACAATCGTTCGTCCTAGAACGGACAAAAGAAAGAAGTACCTGAGCCGGGAAATAGATGAGGATAACGGTTCCGCATATTAGACTCGGACTCCCAGGTCGATGCCTCAGGAGGCTGACCTCTCCACTGAACACGCACTGAAGGAAAACTCTTCAACCTCAAATGTTGAACCTGCCGGTCTAGAATAGCCACTGGCTCCTCCTTATAAGATAGATCCTTGTCCAACTAGATAGTGCTGAAATCTAACACGTGGGACGGATCGCCTTGATAATTTCGAAGCATGGACACATGAAAAATTGGATGCACGATTGATATGCTAGGCGGCAATGCAAGTCTATAAGCCACCTCTCCCACTCGATCAAGAATCTCAAATGGACTAATGAATCTAGGGCTAAGTTTGCCCTTCTTCCCAAATCTCCTCACGCCCTTCATAGGCGACACTCAGAGCAATACTCGCTTACCAACCATGAAAGCCACATCTCCAACCTTGCAGTCTGCATAACTTTTTTGTCGGGACTGAGCTGTGCGAAGCCTATCCTGAATAATCCGGGCCTTTTCCAAGGCTTCCTGAACCAGATCCGTGCCTAATAATCGAGCCTCTCGCAACTCAAACCATCCAACTGTAGACCGGCATCGACTACCATACAACGCCTTATAAGGAGCATCTAAATGCTGGACTGGTAGCTGTTGTTGTAGGCAGACTCTGCTAAGGGCAAAGACTGGTCCCACGAGCCTCCAAAATCAATGACACAGGCTTGGAGCATGTCCTCTAGAATTTGAATAGTCCACTCGGACTGACCGTCCATCTGGGGATGGAATGCTGTACTCAACTCAACCTGGGTGCCCAACTCTCGCTGAATTGCTCTCCAGAAGCGCGAGGTAAACTGCGTACCCCTGTCCGAAATGATAGATATCGGCACCCCATAAAGGCGAACAATATCTCGGATGTAGATCTCAGCTAACCTTTCGAATGAATAGGTGGCTGCAATAGGAACAAAATGCGCTAACTTGGTCAGCCTATCAACAATGACCCAAAATGCATCGAACTTCTTCCGGGTCAACAGAAGTCCAGTAACGAAATCCATGGTAATCCTCTCCCATTTCCACTCGGGAAGCTCAATCCTCTGAAACAGTCCACCAGGCCTCGGATGCTCATACTTAACCTACTGACAGTTCAAACATCGAGCCACGTATGCAACTATATCTTTCTTCATTCTACGCCACCAATAATGCTGCCTCAGATCCTGATACATCTTCGCGGCGCTCGGGTGAATAGAATACTAGGAACTATGGGCATATGCTAAGATCAACTCTCAAATCCCATCAACGTTGGGCATACAAACTCGCCCCTCCAATCTCAAAATACCAACATCATCTAAGGTCACCTGCTCGGCACCTCCACGATGCACCGTGTCTTTCAAGACACACAAATGGGGGTCATCAAATTGTCGATCACGGATACGCTCCAATATTGAAGAACGAACGACTGTGCAAACTAACACCCGACTAGGCTCAGAAATATCCAACCTCATAAATTGATTGGCCAAGGCCTGAACATCCAAAGCGCGTGGTCTCTGGCTGACCGGAATATAAGCAAAACTGCCCATGCTGGCGGACTTCCTACTCAACGCATCGGCCACCACATTGGACTTTCCCGGGTGGTACAAGATAGTAACATCATAATCTTTCAACAACTCCAACCACCTCCTCTGACTCAAATTCAACTCCTTTTGCTTGAACAGATACTGAAGACTCTTGTGATTAGTGTACGCCTCACACGTCACACCATATAGGTAATGCCTCCAAATCTTCAATGCATGAACAATGGCTGAGACCTCTAGATCATGAACCAGATAATTCTTTTTGTGGATATTCAATTGCCTCAAAGCATAGGCAATGACTCTGTCATCCTGCATCAATACTACACCAAGCCCAACATGGGAAGCATCACAATAGACTATATAAGGCCCTGAACCTATGGGCAAAACCAATACCGGTGTCGTAGTCAGATTTGTCTTGATCTTCTAAAAGCTCGCCTCACACTCGTTCGACCATATGAACTGGGCACCCTTCTGGGTCGACCTGGCCATTGGGGCTGCAATGGATGAAAACCCCTCTACGAACCGATGGTAGTAGCGTTCCAACCCTAAGAAACTCTAAATCTCTGTAGTTGATACTGGTTGAGACCAATTTTTGACTGCCTCAATCTTCTTTGAGTCCAACTGGATACCCTCTACTAATACAACGTGACCCAGAAATGCAACCGAATTCAACTAGATCTCACACTTCGAGAACTTAGCATATAACTGACTATCCTTTAGAGTCTGAAGAACCACTCTAAGGTGCTTCTCGTGCTCCTCCTGGCTACGGGAATATATATCAGAATATCATCAATAAAGACTATCACGAACAAGTCCAAATAAGGTCTGAACACTCGGTTCATCAACTCTATAAATGATGTTGGGGCATTGGTCAACCATAACGACACGACCAAGAACTCATAATTCCCGTACTGAGTGCGGAATGCTGTCTTAGGGACATCGGATTCCCTAATCCTCAACTGATGGAAGCCAGATCTCAAGTATATCTTTGAAAACACCTTGGCACCCTAAAACTGATCGAAAAAATAGTCAATCCTCGGCAGTGGATACTTATTCTTGATCGTAACATTGTTCAATTGTCGTTAATCAATGCACATCCTCATCGAACCATCCTTTTTCTTCACAAATAACACTGGCGCACCCCAAGTCAAAACATTGGGTCTAATGAAACCCTTCACAAGAAAATCCTACAACTGATCCTTTACCTTTTTCAACTCTAGTGGGGCCATGCGATACGACGGGATAGAAATTTGCTGAGTGCCCGGAGCCAGATCAATACAAAAGTCAGTATCCCTGTCGGGCGGCATACCCGGCAGGTCTGAGGGAAAAACCTCAGGGAATTCCCGAACAATAGGTACAGAATCAATAGAAGGGACCTCTGCGCTGGAATCACGAACATACACTAAATAAGCTAAACACCACTTCTCGACCATGCATCGAGCCTTCACGTATGAGATAACACTGCAAGTGGAATGACCTAAGGTCCCTCTCCACTCCAAATGAGGCAAATCCGGTAAATCTAAGGTCACAGTCTTGGCATGGCAATCCAAGATAGCATCATACGGGGACAACAAATCCATCCCTGTATGACATCAAAGTCGACCATGTCTAAGAGCAACAAATCAACACGGGTCTCAAGACCCTCAAACACTACAACACAAGAATGATGAACTCGGTCGACCACAATAGAATCACCCACTGGTGTAGACACATAAATAGGAATACTCAATGTATCACTAGGCATGACCAGGTATGGTTCAAAATAAGATGACACATACGAATACGTAGACCCTGGATAAAATAACACTGAAGCATCTCTATCACATACCAGAATAGTACTTGTAATGACTGTATCTAAAGACTCAGCCTCTGCCCTGGCTGGAAGAGTATAACATCGAGGATGGGCCCCACCGCCCTAAACTATCTCTCTAAGACGGTCAGTCGCTGATTGGCCTCCACCTCTAGCGGCATGAGTTCCACCTCCATGACCTATACCTCCACTTCTAGCACCTCTACCCCTACCTCTAGCTGGCTGGGCGGCCTATGGAACACCTGGTGCCAGAATCATAGGACGACGACCCTACTACTGCGACTGAGCACCCTTTAACCTTGGGCAAGCCCTCCTGATGTGACCATACTCACCACACTCATAACACCCGTCCAAATGATGTAGCTGAGGAAACTGAGACTGACCATATCGACCTGAATGGCCACCTCGGAAACTCTAAAGCGGTGGTGTGCTGATGGGGGCTGGTGGTGCACTATAAGGCTACTGATCCGAATAATGCGGTTGAGAACCATGACCACCTTAAGTACCATGGGAGACTTGGAGAGCTGACTGAAAAGGCCTAGGAGGATGGCCTCTACCATAAGAATCTCTACCTCCAGACGAGGTACCACTGAATCTGCCTGCATGACGGGGCCTCTTATCCGACACATGTCCACCTTATTGTGACAGAACCATCTCAACTCTGCGGGCCGCATTGGCCACCTCTTGAAAACTGATCTCACTCCTGGTGCCCATGGCTATCTGGAGACGAATCGGTTGAATCAAGCCATTAATAAACCTCATCACCCTCTCTCTCTCGGTAGGGAGTATGACAAGAGCATGGCGAGCTAGATCAATAAACCTGGTCTCGTACTAAGTGACCGTCATAGAACCCTATTGAAGGTGCTCGAACTGCCTGCGAAGAGCCTCTCTCTGAGTAACTCGGAGAAATTTCTCCATAAATAACTCTGAAAACTACTCCCAAGTCAAAGACGATGACCCTGCTGGTCTGGCTAAGCAATAGCCTCTCCACCAAGTCTTGGCGGATCTAGTTAGACGAAAGGTGGCAAAATCGACCCCATTGGTCTCCACAATACCCATGTTCCGAAGAACCTCATGGCAGCTATATAAAAAATCCTGGGGATCATCTGAAGAAGCACCACTGAATATGGTAGTAAAGAGCTTGGTGAATCAATCCAATCTCCATAGAGCATCGACGGACATAGCCGCACCATCATCGGTCTGAGTCACTATACCCGGCTGAACTGCCATAGCTGGCAGAACCACTGGAACCTGAACCTGGGGAGCTACCTGCTCCAGAGTACATGTAGCAAGAGTCTGAACACCTCCTCCAGCCTGAGAAGCGGCTGGTGCTGCTGGAAGCAAATCCGCTCGAGTGGCACTCTTTATGAGACCTACCAATCTGAACAGAGCGTCTTGAAGAACTGGGGTGAAAATAAACCCCTCTGGGACCTGAGCTGGGCCCATTGGAGCTGCTGGGGCTGGAACCTCATCGTCATAATCAACCTAAGGATCCACCACTGGGGCTGCAGCTCGGGGCTGAGCTCTGCCCCTGCCTCGGCCTCTAGCATGGCCTCGGCCTTGCCCTCTACCCCTAGTGGAAGCTGCTGCTAGGGGCTCGGGCTGCTGAGCGGTAGAAGAGGAAATGCGTGTTCTCGCCATCTGTGAAAGAAAAGAATAGAAAGACAATCAGTATTTGAGAAACAAAACTGCATGACAAGAAAGAACAAATGTGGAGTTTTTCCTAACTCTGTAGCCTCTGTGGATAAATACAAACGTCTCCGTACCGACCCCTCAGACTCTACCAAGTTTGTCTGTGAGTTGTGAGACTGATGTAACCTAGTGCTCTGATACCAACTTGTCACGACCCGAATTTCCCACCCTTGGGGGTCATGATGGCGCAGGCTCTAGGAGCTAGGCAAGCCAAACCTAATTACTTTTCATCAAACACATGTTCCTTTTTAATAATTAACAGCGTTAAAATAAAATCTGACGACCCGACCCGTTGTCTCATGTGTTACTGCTCCATTTTTTCCTATTTATTGCTTCTTAATATCTCACTATCGGTCTGTGGTGTGTGAGAGTTGATTTGGATTGTTTTGATAAGAAATGAGGCACTTAGTCTCTTTAAGGAAAGCTTAAGTTGGAAAAGTCAACCGAATGTTGACTACTGAATTAGAGAGCTCGGATGTGATTTCTGGCGATTTGGTTAGCTTCGGGGGATGATTTGTAACTTAGGAGCGTGATCGAATTTGATTTTGGAGGCCCGGTATAGAATTAGGCTTGAATTGGCGAAGTTACTATTTTGGCGAATTCCAGTTGATGGGTGAGATTTTGATTCGAGGGTCAGAATGGAATTCCGAGAGTTTCTGTAGCTTCGTTGGCTGATTTTGGATATGTGTGCAAATTTTCAGGTCATTCGGACATCGTTTGGTTGGGGTTTTGATCGAATGTGTGTTTCGGAAGTTTTTGAAAGAACTTAGGCTTGGATTTGATGTAATTTGGTGGTTTTAGTGTTTATCGTGGTGTTTTTATGAGGGGAACAAGTTTGAATAATGTATTAGGATGTATTGGTATTTTTGGTTGAGGTCCCGGGGTCCTCGGGGTGAGTTCGGATGGTTAAACAGAGAATTTTTGGATTTTTGCAAGGAAATGGGCTGCTGGTATCTGGTATTCTCGCACCTGCGATTATGGGACCGCAGGTGCGGTCTCGCAGGAGCAATGGTGGAGCCACAGAAGCAAAATCCTGGGAGGTTACCTGTTTCCGCAGAAGCGGTTGGCAAGCCGCATCTGCAAAACCGCATATGCGGAATTTGCTTCCCGGAAGCGGATCTTCGAATCTTGGGATTTTCCGTAGAAGCTGAAGGAGACTGCATAAGCGGATGTCGCAGAAGCGACGTTTGGACTGCAAAAGCGGATTCTGCCGGACAGAAGTACTTAATTCATCTTCGCGAAAGTTTGAAAGGGTAACACATTTCCACTTCGGACTTAGAGGGTTTTTGGCGATTTTGAAGATAGTTTCGAGGGCTTTCATCAGGTATGGATTCTTGGACATAGAATACATTATTATGGTATAAAATCATGGATTAACACTGAAAATCCAAGGAATTAAAGGTTAAAAATTGTGATTTAGGGCTTGAACTTAAGGGAGTTTAAAATGGAGATTTGAGGGGTCAAATGGACTCCGATTCTTGTAAATTTGATATGTATGGACTCGTGGCGAGATGAGAAATCCGGTGATGTGAATTTTGTAATTTTTTGGGAAGTGCGCCCAGGGCTCGAGTTTTGCTAGTTTCGAGATTTTTTCTATTTCTCGATTGTTTTCGATTGGGTATTGTTCCCTTAGCATATTGTGATGTATTCGCTCTGATTTTGGACTGAGATTTGTCATTTGAATATTTCCCTAGTGGCTTATGTGCATTTCTTGACTGAGCATGGATCGGGCTGCGTACCCCAGCAGTGTTATGTGTGCATTTTCTAGACTGACGATGGATCGGGCTGCGCGCCGCAGCGGTGTGATATTGATATTGCTCTTGGGCTCTAGGAGCCCCTCCGGAGTCTGAACCCCCATAGTGAGCGTGGGTATCTAAACGGATCGGGCTACGTGCCGCATCGGTCATGTGCATTGCATTGCATTCATGCATTGATTCCTGCTTGTACTATGTGTCATGACATTTAGCACTCTCATACCATTGGCATCCACGCTACTTCTTGCACTATTTACCAGATACCCTGGTGTTATTTGTTGGTGGAGTGTTGTGCCCTAAGGGCTGACTTGTGTGCTGACTTGCACTATCTGATTTGTGTTCATTTGCTTAAGTTGTCGGAAAAGGATATTTTCAAAGAGGTTTTTTTTTTAACTGAGCTAGATATTTTCTAAAGGATTCTTCCCGATTTTACTGTTTTCTCAAAGGGTCGTACTGTCCTATATAGCATGATGGAGTGCCCTTACGTCATTTCTTGTCGCTCAGTTATTATTTACTCTTATTACTCATTGAGTTGGAGTACTCACTTTACTCCCTGCAGCTCGCGTGCAGTTGTAGGTATTGTTCACCTGGAAGTGGGTCAATAGCTGATTAAAGGTATTACTACTGGTATACTACTGTAGTGGGCAAGGTGACCCCGCCAGCGTTCGCGGCACCGGACTTCGTCTTTTGATTCTAGATTTTATTTTGTATAGTATTATTGGCCCAATAGTTGTGTTCAGTCTTCTTTAGATGCTCGTGACTTGTGACACCCCGGTTAGGTTGTGTTGGGTTGTAAATACTGGTTATTATTGTCGTTAAGCTATATTTATCTATTCATTATGTTTAATAATTGTTAAAGAGATGATTTGGGTTAGTTGGCTGGCCTTCTCTTCACGAGAGGCGCCATCATGACCGAGTTTGGAAATTGGGTCGTGACAAGTTAGTATCAGAGCCTAGGTTACTAGGTCTCACGAGTCATGAGCAGGTTTAGTAGAGTCTCGCGGATCGGTACGGAGACGTCTATATTTATCCTCGGGAGGCTGCAGAACCTTTAGGAAAAACTTCACTTTCTTGGAATTCTATCGTGCGTACTTGATTCAGCTTGAGATATAACTCTTGAAATTCCTTCCACACATATTTATGCGCATGTGAGCGCTCAGAATTGTATGTGCCTTGATGGCCTGTGATTTCCCGATCAAGGGGCGAGATGTGATCTCCGTGAGTTTGATGTTAGGCCAGTCTGGAGGACTTGAGGCCGGATCATGCCTATGGCTTGAGCACTAAGGTGCTGATCGTGTGAGCAAGTGTTTTGAACTTATATGTTCAGTATTGTCCTTATTAGCCGGAATGGCGGTTGGATATCCATCTGATGAGTATGTTAGTGCTGCGAGATGTATCTATATGACTTGGTAGTGACGAAGAAGTCTACTGGATAGTAGGTGAACTATTAAGTGTTCGTTTTCTATTGTGATTTGTTGTGTAGCCCCGACTTATGGGCGCGTGGAGAATATTTTCGTATCTCCTAGCTGGAAAGTAGAGTGCAATACTTGTGGCGGTATGAGTTCAGACTCAGGAAGACTAAATGACTGTATAACGTATATAATGGTGGAAGGTGTGCTGAAATACTAAAGTGAGGCGAAGCAGGTGGGTTATCTCCTGCGGAGTGTTCTTGAGTGGTATGATCCTTATGGGTCTGTTAGTACATCCCTTGTGTAATTGAAAGGTACGTGTTGTAATTTGAAAATTTGGGTCGCTTAATAGAGTGGACTCAGCTGATGTGGGGATGAATGCGAGGTTTGTAGAGGATTTCAGTACCAGATGATCTGTGTTTTCATAAACTAGTAGATGATTTGAGTTTAATCTCACTATAATATTGTGGCATCATTAGAGTAAAAGTATTATGGGTTATTGAATGTGTCCTGATAGATGGCTTCGAGCCAAGTTGGGGAGGTTGCTGTTGATTAGCTGACTGCACGGTTATGTGCTATGTTGGTCCCGTTTCGAGGTATGCTGGCAGATCAGTCCTGGTCACAGAAATTGAGCAGGGTATGGCAGGAGTGAAGCAAAATTTTGACAAAGGTTATATGGTGCTTTCGTAGATGTGAGGAAATACTAGGATGTCGTGAGGTGTGGTTGACAAAGAATGCTCAGTGTATAGAAATAAGGTGTTTGCTTGTATTGGGATGAGATCATATCCTGCGGTGTCAGAGCGCTAATAAGGCACGAGTGGTTCTGTTCGTTAAGTCAGGTAATCTGCAGTTTGAATAAGAGTGAATGACTCTAGAGAATAGCTTTAAAGTGTTTAAGATTTACATGAGATAACCAGGTGTCTTAAGGTTGTGTTTGTGTTTAGAGATTGTGTTTTTATTGGGGAAGGTCAGGACTTGTGGTATTTTTATGTTGCTTATGGGATCCTATGTATCAGTATCTGGAAAATAATGGTAACGAATTCAAATTCGCAGGAAGTTATTCAGAGTAAAGTATTCTGGAATGTGGTATTTCTGGGCACGGTTGAGAAAGTATTTAGTGGCCTATGGGTCTTAGACAGTGTGGTCTTATGTTCGAATCTCGTGTGGTAAGCTTGGATTTAGGCATTATGATGCTACACCGAGGGAGAGATATCAAGTTGATGATGAACCAGAAGGGAAATTAGATAGATGGAATAGATTGATGGTAGACAGAACCGGAATGGTAAAGATATGATTAATTTTTGGGTGTGTTCGAGGCAATGAGTTCGTACAGGTATTTTGCAGCGAAGCTCTTGAGTTCTGACAGCTTGTTTAGCTTGGCCTAGTTAGAAGGATTCAGTCCTAATCGTTTAGCTTGTACAAATGGAATTGGCAGAGATGTTCTTGTTGGGTTTTACCGTAGTTTGAAGATGGGTATATTTTCTATGGGTATGTGCAGCATGGAGTGTGTAATGATTTTTCTTCTAAATGGGATCAATGAAAGTTCTTGAGTAGTTGAGTGCGTCGATGTCTGCGGCGCGGAAGGGAGATAAAATTTCTCATGTTATCCTAGTATGGTATGGTATATGTGATATGTTGTAGAGGATTGGGATTTGTGTGTGTAAGGTTCGATTCAGTTCGGAATGAAAAGTCATTAAATTCTTAAGCAGCACGGGCAGCTGCAGGTGATTTAAGAATCGATCTTCAGATGATTAGGGTGAATGATCCTCATATGACAAAGGAAATGGTACTGCTAATTGGAAGTGATTTAACGAGAGTATATGTCTCGGAAGAAGGGTAATATGATTAGACTGATGATACCACGATAGTATTGCGGTTCTTTCTAGCTAGATCGACTGCTGATATTTGAGTGTGTTTGATGGCACAGGGGAGTTTTAGAATACCCTTCGTGGAATAATTGGGTACTTGAGGTGTAATAGGTATTCATACTGTTGAATTTGGGATCATGTGCAGTGATTCGTGTGCTATACGGAGTTGGAGACTGGGAGTTCTCAGGTTCAGACTGTATAGCGGTTGTGGATCATGTGTATTGGTACCGTTAGCGGCTATTGGGATTTGGAAGCCGAGTGGATCTTTATTGGCTTGATATATTAGACTTTGGATATGATATTGGGGTGTAAACTGATTGTCTCAGTGTTGGATCATTCTAGACTATTATGTTATGGATTATGTCGGAAAATGCCACAGGTTGCGTGGCGGAGTGCATCAGATTATGTTCTAGCAGAGTGTTGTATTCCAAAGACCAGCAGACGGCTGGAAAGGGATTTCTTTTCTTAAGTGGGCCTTCGTGGCGGATGTCAGTGCAGAGGTTTCTACCATTGATTCAGTTTTGGTATTGAGGGACTTTTTCTGATGTGTTTCTTGTGGCCGGGCGTGTCCCCGGGCAAGATTGTGGATCTCGGTATTTATTTGGTTCTAGGCACTGTATCGTACGGCTCCGCCAGGAGTTGTAGTAGTGGGAGGAGCAGCTTCAGGCTTCTTGATACTGAGTTCGTTGGCAGGCCGAGGTGGCTATACATTTAGCTTGGAGTTCGCTTGGTTGGCCCCGAGTTTTATTGTTGAAGGATAGGTTGATTCATCGTTCTTGAGCTTGTTAGTGATCTAGGGAGATCTACGAGTTGCTTTTTCTGTGCTGTGAGACATTACGATTAGTTGGATGTGGGCACCTGTGGTGCAGTTCTTTTGAGTATTCATGGAGAAAGTTGAGCGGAAAGAGTAATTGAGTGTTGCTTGGTAAATGGAGTATTGGTTATGATATATCAGGTTGCGTGTCGTATGCTATTTGTTTCACCGTGGGTGTAAAGAATTGCCTTGGTTTCAGACAAAAAAAAATTGTGCGTGGCTGTTGATTTTGAGCATAGCGACTAGAGGTGCTTCATGTGTAACAATGTTCGGATAGGATCGCGCATTGTAGAAAGGCTACGTGCAGTTATGACCTTTCGGGGTAGATTCATGTGTTCTATTTTATGATGTGAGACGGGGTCTCATCGTGGTGTTGTGATGGTACTGATGAGCTTGAGGTACAACTCTTTCATTTGAGCTATTTGTCATGATTCGAGTATGTTCAGACCGTTTCTTATTGGTGCGCGTATTGTGCAAGTGTGGCTTAGGCCGGTGTTGAGGTGTCATATCACCAGAATGGTGTGTTGGATTCGAGGTGATCGTTGGACTCATTAATGAATACGAACAAATTTGTTTCCAACTGGTTAGAAGGATAATATCGAGGTTTGGCCCGAAAATCTGTTGTGGAATTAGTCAAAAAGGAAGTGGCTTCACGTATGGTTGATCTGTGGAATGGTTGCAGTTTATCGTGTGTTTCAATTGTCGTTGGTAGTATATGAAAGTGTTGGAATAAGACTTTAGCTAGTAAGAGGTTTTCTATCGGTTTTTGGTTGTCGTAGGTAGCTACTGTGGATAGAAGTTATCGTTTCGAGTGTTTGGATTATGTGGTATATCATATGGTTCCACCTGAGGTTGCGAGTATGGTTTATTATAGCCAGTTCAAGTTTATTCTGAATATTGACGTGAGGTTCTGATTTTGAGTATAACTTCGGAAAGTGCAATGTGGTCCGACGGTTTATGGTCTAGATGGACTGTAAAATTTCAGCTATGTTGTATTATCAGACCTATGTGAGATAGGGTGACGTGGGATCACCCCGGGTATATGCTTTCTAAGGTCATTCAGCTATTGGTTGGCTTCTAGTACAACTCTGGGTACCCTCGAGGACGAGCGATTGTTTAAGCTGGGGAGGATGTGACAACTCGACCTATCGTCTCATGTGTTACTGCTCCGCTTTTTCCCGTTTATTGCTTCTTAATAGGTCACTATCGGTATGTGGTGTGTGAGAGTTGATTTGGATTGGTTTTGATAAGAAATGAGGCACTTAGTCTCTTTAAGAAAAGCTTAAGTTGGAAAAGTCAACCGAATGTTGACTATTGAGTTAGAGGGCTCAGATGTGATTTCCGGTGATTCGGTTAGCTTCAGGGGATGATTTTTGACTTAGCAGCGTGATCAGATTTGATTTTGGAAGCCCGGTGTAGAATTAGGCTTGAATTGGCGAAGTTAGTATTTTGGCGAATTCCGGTTGATCGGTGAGATTTTGATCCGAGGGTCGGAATGGAATTCCGAGAGTTGTTGTAGCTTCGTTGGGTGATTTTGGATATGTGTGCAAATTTTCAAGTCGTTCGGACATTATTTGGTCGGGTTTTTGATCGAATGCGTGTTTCGAAAGTTTTTGAAAGAACTTAGGCTTGGATTTGATGTAATTTGGTGGTTTTAGTGTTTATCGTGGTGTTTTTATGAGGGGAACAAGTTTGAATAATGTATTAGGATGTATTGGTATTTTTGGTTGAGGTCCCGGAGGCCTCGGGGTGAGTTCGGATGGTTAAACAGTGAATTTTTGGATTTTTGCAAGGAAATGGGTTGCTGGTATCTGGTATTCTCGCACCTGCGGTTATGGGACTGCAGTTGCGGTCTCGCAGGAGCGATAGTGGAGCCGCAGAAGCGAAAACCTGGGAGGTTGCTTGTTTTCGCAGAAGCGGTTGGGAAGCCGCATATGCGAAACCGCAGATGCGAAATTTGCTTCGCGGAAGCGGATCTTCGAATCTTGGGATTTTCGGCAGAAGCAGAAGGAGACCGCATAAGCGGAAGTCGCAGAAGCGACGTTTGGACTGCAAAAGCGGATTCTACTGGACAGAAGTACTTAATTCATCTTCGCGAAATTTTGAAAGGGTAACACATTTCCAATTCGGACTAAGAGGGTTTTGGGCGATTTTGAAGAGAGTTTCGAGGGCTTTCATCAGGTATGGATTCTTGGATTTAGAATATGTTATTATGGTGTAAAATCATGGATTAATACTGAAAACCGAAGGAATTAAAGCTTAAACATGGTGATTTAGGGCTTGAACTTAAGGGAGTTTAAAATAGGGATTTCAGGGGCCAAATGGACTCTGATTCTTGTAAAATTGATATGTATGGACTCGTGGCGAGACGTGAAATCCGATGATGTGAATTTTGTAATTTTTTGGGAAGCGGGCCCAAGGCTCGAGTTTTGCTAGTTTCGAGATTTTTTCTATTTCTCGATTGTTTTTGATTAGATATTGTTCCCTTAGCATATTGTGATGTATTCGCTCTGATTTTGGTTAGATTCGACACGCGTGGAGGCCGATTTGAGGGGCAAAGGCGTTGCGAGCTAGAGATTTCACCGGTTCGAGGTGAGTAATACTTGTAAATGATAGCCTGAGGATTTGAAACACCATATTTGCACATCATAGTGCTGTATTGAGGTGACTTGCACGCTAGATACGAGCGTGGGGTAGAGCACTGTTGGGGATTGCGACTTGGTCCGTCTCGGTTGTTGATTTTTACCACGCATTTGACTTAACTACTTGTTATCATCATAATTTGGACTGATTGCCATGTTTTGGGCTTCGTGCCGATTATTTGAACCCTTTAGGGATTATTATCACTGTTTCCATGATACTTGGCATGTTAAATGATTTAAGTCCTGAGTGAAATACTGTTTTGAAATGTCCAGACATACTTCTAAGGATTTAAAACTTAAACTACATATTTCTAACGTTCGGAACCGAGAACTATCATTTGAATATTGCCCTAGTGGCTTATGTGCATTTCTGGACTGAGCATGGATCGGGCTGCGCACCGCAGCAGTGTTATGTGTGCATTTTCTGGACTGAGGATGGATCGGGCTGCGCGCCGCAGCGGTGTGATATTGATATTGCGCTTGGGCTGTAGGAGCCCCTCCGGAGTCTGAACTCCCACAGTGAGCGCGGGTACCCAAACGGATCGGGCTGCGCGCCGCAGCGGTCATATGCATTTCATTGCATTCATGCATTGATTCCTGCTTGTACTACGTGTTATGACATTTAGCACTCTCATACCATTGGCATCCACGTTACTTCTTGCACTGTTTACCAGATACCCTGGTGTTATTTGTTGGTGGAGTGCTGTGCCCTAAGGGCTGACTTGTGTGCTGACTTGCACTATCTGATTTGCATTCATTTGCTTAAGTTGTCGGAAAAGGATATTTTCAAAGCGGTTTTTTAACTGATCCAGATATTTTCTAAAGGATTCTTCCTGGTTTTACTGTTTTCTCAAAGGGTCGTACTGTCCTATATAGCATGATGGAGTGCCCTTACGTGATTTCTTGCCGCTCAGTTATTATTTACTCTTATTACTCATTGAGTTGGAGTACTCACTTTACCCCCTGCACCTCGCGTGTAGTTGCAGGTATTGTTCACCCGAAAGTGGGTCAATAGCTGATTAAAGGTATTACTACTGGTATACTACTGTTGTGGGCAAGATGACCTCGCCAGCGTTCGCAGCACCGGACTTCGTCTTTTGATTCCAGATTTTATTTTGTATATTATTATTGGCCCAGTAGTTGTGTTCAGTCTTCTTTAGATGCTCGTGACTTGTGACACTCCGGTCGGGTTGTGTTGGGTTGCAAATACTGGTTATTATTATCGTTAAGCTATATTTATCTATTCATTATATTTAATAATTGTTAAAGAGATGATTTGGGTTAGTTGGATGGCCTTGTATTCACGAGAGACGCCATCACGACCGGGTTTGGAAATTGGGTCGTGACATAAAAACAACAAAATTAAAATCATAAGCGAAAGTCTTAAATTTAAATAGCTGAATAAAATATGGAATTCCTACATGTATCTCTACCCAAGAACTAGAGTCACATACTTACGAACATCTAAGAAGTACTAAATACAAAGTTTGAAAGAAACATAAATCTGTTTATCTCGAGTACAATGAGATGATGTCTAATGTTAGGATAGAGGAGACGCCGGGCCTATGGACGCCTGCAAGGCTACCTCGGTGTCTCGATGGCTGAAGGTCTGCTCCCATGCTACTGTTGTTGGTGCTGTCCAAAATCTGGATCTGTGCAAAATAGCACAGAGTGTAGCATCAGTACAACCGACCCCATGTGCTTGTAAGTGTCCGGCCTAACCTCGGCGAAGTAGTGATGAGGCTAGGACCAAACTACCAGATAAACCCATGCAGTTCAAATATATATATACAATACAAAGAAATACAGGAAGTAAACAATCAATAATGGAAGGGGGAACATGCTGTGGGGAGACAACAATTACAAATAGTAAATCTCAATTTAAGGATAGAAGAAGCCAACAGAAACAGATACCCAAAATAAACACACTGGAACCAACAATTGTTGCGACGTGTAACCCGATCCTAGTATATAGCAACACTATTGCGGCTTGCAACCCGATCCACAAATATCATTTAGAACTGTTGCGCCGTGCAACCCCGATCCACACATATCATTGTTGTGGCACGCAACCCTATCCATATATATATCGCTCTTCCTTACCCAAACAACAGTCACAAATAAGGGGCGAGGAAGTAAACAAATAGTGGAAGAAATCCCGGAAAGGTAATACAAGAAAATAGTTAAATCCCGACAAGGGAACTATATCAATAATGTCAATATCCCGGCAAGGGAGAAACCAACAAATCAACAAAACGTCCCGGCAAGGGAATAACAAATAACTCTTTCTCTTTCTTTCATTTTTTACTTTATAATTCACTTTATCATTTGAGCCAACGCTTCAAGAATCAAATCATCTCATATACCTTAAAATATTCATATCACAACTCGAGCCAATGCTCCTTGGATTTTTAATGATCATAATCTCTTTCGCATGCTCTTTACAATATATAGAAATCATCAATTAAGCATGGGAATAACAACAAAATCATGATAATCGCAATATAAGGACTCACGGTCATGCTAGACACCAATGTATAGATACTCGTCACCATGACTATACACAGTACTCGACAATTAGCAAGTAGCAAACAAGACTCAACTCCTATTCCCTCAAGCTAAGGTTAGACCAAACACTTACCTCAACTTCCATGGCCAAATCAATCCACAACAACCGCTTTCCCTCTCGAATTCGGATCCAACTCAATCAAATCTATACAATAATGATTCCATAGTATCAATATATGCTAAACAAATCAAACCTAATGCCTAAATATAGATTTCCAAGCTTTCTTCCCAAAATTAAAAAAAAAATTGACCCCGGGCCCTCTTGGTCAAAACATGAGGTTTGGACCAAATTCATATCACCCATTCCCCCACGAGCCCGTATATACAATTTGTTTTCATATTTGACCGGCAAAACGAGATCAAAAGCTCAAAACAATTCAAATAGGTTCAAAATTACAACTTTCGGAATCGGATTTCTTACAACAATCATAACTTCTACCCCAGTTTCTTGCATTGGGGACTTTTAGATTTTATTTTGATGGGAGCGAACCGTGAGGCTGCGTACGTATCCTTAAAAGGAATTAGGTCGAACGTAGTTCATGTCGTACAAATTACTTTGTTGTTGTGATTTTTCTTTCCTTTTTTTTATTACTCCTTTGAACCTTATTTATTTTCTTTCATACCCCTCTTTTGGAATCAGTAGCAAAGTTCAGAAACGTAAGAGTAAAATATAAGTAAAGGAAGAGAGAGAAAAGAAAAATGAAAATGAAAAAAAAAAGAAAAGAAAAAAAGTAGAAAAAGAAAAGAAAAAGAAAAAGAAAAAAATAGATAAAAAACAAAAAGAAAAGGCAAAAGGAGAAAGAAAAGAAAAGGAGAGAAAGAGAAAAAGTAAAAATCCCTAACTTTACCAATTTTCCCCAATTTCTACCCTAAATTAAATGATTTAAGCTTAGGAATTCAATGGAGATTGATGGAAAATGAAGGAAACTAGTTAAGATTTACTAACCCACGAAGTCTTGGTGAAATGGAGCTTCAATGGACACCTATGCACATTTCCTATGGTTTGAAATTTACAAAAAGGACTTTCCCCAGGTTTGTTAAGTTAGTGGAAATCTAAGCTCAACAGATATAAAATGACTTTTGGGGAGCTTTGGTTAGGCAGGGATGTGCCTAAATTAGGTAACAGGTTGTAACGACGTAAAGTTGGATAGAGCTTTGGTGATGCTATAGAAGACGGCAAAATAAGCATTCATAGCAGGTTTCCGGTGGCAGATGCAGGGTATGGAACTATAGACCCTTGTTTTCTTATTGGCACTTCTTGAGGAGTAATAGCAGCCAATCAAGCACAAAGTATGCCAAAACTGATAAGATAGTGGAAATTGCATAAAAGAATCAAAGTTCTAGTCACTCCTCGAATTAATAGATCAAACCAAATACAAAAGAGCATATCAGATGGAAGACCTTTTAAGATTTCAGCAAACTTAAAGCACACGATGATATTGTCTCTTTTGAGATTTTAGTCTGTTTTAAAAAAAACATGCCTCTTTCTATATTTAGTAACTCTTTTAAGTCCAAAATAACTTTGAAACACCTCTGAAACACTCCCGAGCCCTCGGGACTCCTAATCAAACACATATACTAACTCAACAATATCCAACAAATTTAACAGTGCGATCAAATCGCCAAGATAACATGAAAAATAATAAATCAAACCTTAAAATCACTAGTTTTTATTCAAACTTAATAAACTTTCAAATTTAGAGTTTTAGGTCTGAAACACGTCAGACGACGTCCGATTTCAACCAAACATCATAGAAATATCTTAAAATACATATAAGACCTGTATCGGCCACCGGAACCAAAATACGGGCTCGATACCAACACGTTCTAATCAATTTTCGTTTTCATTTTCCTTAACAATTTCAGAAAAATAATTTCTTTTAAAAATTCATTTCTCGAGCTCGGGACCTCATATTTCGATTTCGGTCATGCGCCCGAGTCATATATTTTTCCACGGACCCTACGGGACCTTTAAATCACGGGTCCGGGTCCGTTTACACAAAATATTGACCAAAGTCAAATTTACTCATTTTAATATCAAATTTTAGTATTTTTCACATAATTTCACATTTAAGCTTTGCAGCTACGCGCCCGGACTGCACACGCAAATTGAGGAGACTAAAAAAGAGATTTTTCAAGGCCTAGGAAGCACAGAATGAGAAAGAAAATAGGTGATGACCCTTTGGGTCATCACAACCGCAAATTACACAAAAAATAAAAAATCTATAAAATCCTTTAAGGCTATCTCACAAGTAGCAGAATAGTACTTAGACAAAACTAGGCAACAACTCCTGATACATAGAAAAACTATAGTAAAATGAAAAAAACAGAACTACTTTCTCGGTCGCCCCCTCTTCCTCTTCTTGAAAAGTCTCCCTATGATTTCATCACCACTAATTGCACTAGACTGTTATTTTTTCCTTCCATAATCCCACAACAGAGATCCCCACCTGGTGCGAAGTGTCTCAATGTCAAAATTATCTTTTCGAATTTCCTTACCAAGGATGAAATACTCTGCAAAGCCAACAACAAAAGCACCACAATCACTGTAATTAAAAAGAAAAAAATCAGATTCAAATAGGTAAACTAATAGTAAAATAGTAAAACAATTGAGATTAACCTACCATTTGATCTGTTGGGGAATATTATTAACCAGATTAATCTGCAAAGCATCAAAATGGGATTTATCGGTATATGCACCATTGTTCCAATCAATGCCCTTCTTCTCGACATAAAAATCAGATCTATTCAAGGAATAAGGTATTAGAATTACATAAGGTAATGTAGCATCCAAAACAAGTCTATCATTAATAGCTCCATGGTTAGAATCATAGATGTGGATGCACCTATCTATGAACGTAAACATCCCCAAAACCCAATGGCCCAATTTTGCTCTTCCGCGCTTCACATACATAGGGAATAACACGTGGTCAACAGTGTGCCACGGGATATTTGCATCACAATAATATCCTCTAATGTATTTTTCTATCTCATGCCTTTCAGGAATTACTGAAGGATCTTGATTCACTTTGAAAACTTTATACAGGGAGTTGATTTTGTTACCAAAGGCAAAGTCGGTTGTAGTAAAACGCATGGCAACACTCGGCCCATATTTTTCCCTCTTCCTCAAATAATAAAAGAGGACATCCAAGTGTTGAAACAAAAAATAAAATAGAACAACCATCACTACCAAATATTTTAAATATAGAAATTTATACACTATTATACAGAGGTATACATATTTATACAAGGTTATACAATCTTATACAATCTTATACTGTGATTATACAAGGCTATGTATACACTATGGGGGTCTCAAATAAAAAAGATATGCAACAAATAAAAAATGCCAAATGAAGTGGGAGAAATGAGTGAATTGAACAAATCCCGACTTTAAAATAACCCTTCTGCCTTCAGCAATTTTCGCTTATGCGAAAAAATCCCGCTTCCGCGATTCCGTTTTTGCGGAAAATTATTCGCTTCTGCGGTCCCTGGGCTCCAGCCAAAATTTAAGCTTCAGCGGTTTCGCTTAAGCGGTCCAAAAGCCGCTTCTGCGGTTCCTCTCCAAGCTGGCCCTTCCGCTTCTGCGACCTCACCTCCGCAGATGTGGTCCCGCTTCTGCGGAGCCTTGACCACATCTGCGGTCCCCCAAGCCTTAGTCCAAAACTACTTCTGCGGCCACTTGTTCGCTTCTGCGGTTCCGCTTCTGCGGTCACCCAACCGTAGAAGCGAAAATACCAGCAACCAGATGCTTCAGCACTTCTTCAAAGTCAATTTTTGATCCGTTAACCACCCGGAATCCACCCGAGGCCCCCGGGACCCCAACCAAACATACCAACTAATTCCAAAACACATTACGGACTTGATCGAGGCTTTAAATCATGTCAAACAATGCTAAAATCACGAATCACACCCCGATTCAAGCTTTATGAACTTTGAACTTTCCAACTTCTACTTCCGATGCTTAAACTCATCAAATCCCGTCTGATTGACCTCAAATTTTACACACAGGTCATAATTGACATTACGGACCTACTCCCACTTTTAGAATTGGATTTCGACCCCAATATCAAAAAGTCAACTCCCGGGTCAAACTCTTCAAACCTTCAAATTTCTATCTTTAGCCAAATGGCTTCAAAATGGTCTATGGACCTCCGAATTCACTTCCGATTGAGCCCCCAACTCCAGAATCACTATACGGAGCTATTCACAGTCTCGGAATCCCAAACGGAGATCGATAACACTGAAATGCACTCCAAGCCAAACTTATGAAATTTCTTCTAATATGCTAACTTCCACAATAGACGCCAAAACGCTCCCGGGTTATCCAAAACCCGCACCGGGCATATGCCCAAGTCCGAAATCATCATACGATCCTGCTGGAACCTTCAGATCCCGATTCCGAGGTCGTTTACTCGAAATTCAAATCCTAGTTCATTCTTTCAACTTTAAGCTTCCGAAATGAGAATTCTCTTCCCAAATCAACTTTGGACTTCCCGAAATTCAATTCCGACCACGCGTACAAGTTATAATACCTGAAATGAAGTTGTTCGTGGCCTCTGACTGTGGAACGGAGTGCTAGTACTCAAAACAACCGGTCGGGTCATTACATTCTTTCCCACTTAAACATACGTTCGTCCTCGAACGTGCTGAGAATTGTACTGGAGTAGTCTGAAATCACTGTTTAGCACCTCACGTACCTTCCTGTGCTATCAAAACTTAGCTGAGCATATAAGCCCGATAACTTCTGAAATTGTTCCCTTTTATTCAAGCAAATAAGCCTTAGAGCCCGATTCCAACATCCGGAATCCTCTGTCAGGCCTGTTTCCAACATACGATCTCCACATCAATCACTACACGCTGTACTCAAACATAACGGCATCACTTTGCTGAATTCTTACTTTGAAACACTAAATCCACAGGGCCACGATAATATTCTCTTATCAACTTAGCCAAAATCCTACTAATCCGATGCTCCCACTGCACCCCATGACATATACAGGTCTTACCCCAACCTTTACTATACTGCCACGACGGAAGAGATGTACCGACATTCATAATCAATCGCCGAGTCAACAAAACATTAGGTCTACACTCTTGACGGCCCTTACCTCATTTTGAACCCAATAGTGGTCTTATTTCCGTAACATACTTCGTTTAGCTGGATTGCACAGAATCCTAGATCAAGGGATCTCGTCTCATCTGATACAACTGGTCGGGCAATAAGCCACCTCCGAAATTATTAAAATCTCATATGATGCTACCATGCGCCAATAGGCCACCAATCCGAACACAACACAAACAGGAAATCGAATTCTGGAAGGAATTATCTAAACCCCGCACTAATACGGACTTTTCCTAGAAATATAGGAAGCAAAACACATAAAGGAATAGCACATAGAAAACTAGACTCATCATCACACCGTTGCAGCGCGCAACCCGATCCAAATAACATACCCATGGCGGCGTGCCACCCGATCCATAAATAGATCTCATAGAAGGAGATTGCACTTTGAGCTAAATCTGCTCATTACAACAAAACATCGAATTTCGATCGCAAGAACATTAAGTGCATTATACCATCCCTGAGGAAATACATAGCGCTATAGGCTACGAAACTCAAGCACAACTGAGGTGCGATATACAACATAAATCTCAAAGCCATCCTGCTCATAACACATCATTTCTACGCGGACTCTCAACACGTAAGCAATTTTCTCAAGCCGTCTCACAACTCATACGGCGCAATACATCATTACCTAGAATAGACGATGACAAAATAACACCCCGACCGTTCCTCCATAGGGAACACTCACTGAAACAAACACAACTGGCCTGATATAAAGCCATGTTCACATATGTAAATCAATACATCGATCTCAAGCCGATTTCTTATTGTACCAACTTGGTGAATAACCTTTCAAAGGTTCATAGTAACTCTCTTTTCCTTATGACACATAAGAACAACCGTCATAACCGGAGCAACCTCCCCAGTTCATGACCAAATAAACAAGGTGCCCTCCAGGCATAGTTTCTCAAACAAATGTTATTACCACAATCCTCATACTTGCTTAAATCTTTAGTCAATCAAGCGACTACATGCCACACTTACACAATCTTCCCGTGGGACATGCCCCCACAATCTTCTGAAATAAATATCGAGTCTGCTCATTCCAACCATCGGTCGCACCAATACTGAAAAGCGATCAAGAATCCTTAACCATGATACAAGGCCCTTTTCACAAAACATCGATCTCAGGTGACTCTGAAGCCAATACCAATTTACTCTAATCATTCAACCCTTTCCTTGCTCATCCGAGCCTGTGACATCATAGTCATTACCAAGCTGTAACCTTGATCCTCACTTCAAATTACATACCTCTCACTGCACCCAACGTGCCGATATACGATAGTCACAATTTCCATCATAACCCTGGAACAACTGATAAACTAACACTTCATCATATAAAACTTTTCATTTAACTCACTTTAGGAGAATCATAGCAACACCTAGGTAACTTCCCATAACCGTAGGATATGCAAATCTGTAATTAGTGGTCCAAGCCACCATAACCCCTTCCGGAATCTGCTTCTACACAACGAGCCTTAGAAATAGAAGGCTTCTGAATAACATCAATTGCGACGGCTGACAAGCCTGATACACACCGTCACAAATCATACACACCACCTGATCACGCTGAATGAACTGATCACAGATCCCAACATGCCCAATTTCAACTATGGCTAATCAATCCCTTTCCATCCAATTTATCCTTGAGTGTTTTGAAATAATACTATCTCTCTTCAACACATAACATATTCCATCTACACTCATCCCGAGTGACCTTGAACCACAAGACCATGTTGCCTCAACTCCTACGAACCATTTCATACTTCCCAATTGCTACATCACAAGCCACCCATCACGGAACATTCTGTGCCACTCCTCATAAGCATACTTTCCAAGCTTGATCCTTAGTTGTACCTATAAACTCGATATCATTAGGCAAACACACTTTATCTCTTGAATTCACTAGGACCGTTACTGAGAGCCACCCGCCCTGACTTGGTCCCGAATATAATCGGCTATATAAATCTCATAACACAGGAATACCCTCTCGACGAGGCACCTAGCAGAATTACTCCCTTTTAAATCCGCTTCCATACAAGGCATGAATCCCGAATTCTTTCCCAAGCTCGAACATGAGCCCATAAGGCCAACCATAGCACATCTTTAACAATTCCTCTGCTCAAATTACTACTTATGATATTTTTCCATAGCTGAGATGACCCCTCAGTATGCTATTAACAAGAAACTTTGTGAGTAGCTAACCATGCAGCCCAAATCATAAGCGGTGGAACTCTCCCACTTAGCTTATAGCCATTATTAAAAAACTCTGGAGTTCACCGTTATTCTAAATTTCTATTGACATAACCTTGCGCAATCATCTGCCGCAAATTCTCGAAATTCTCATGTAATTCCCCATCTCTTATATTCTGAATCATCATCCACCATCACACCAACAATCGCTGGAATTCTCGATATCTCACCGAAGAAACTCAATTTGATACTCTAAATCGTTAACACCATTCACACAACAATTCCATGTGCAGCACATCCACTAGAACTCTTCGCAGAAGCCTCGCCAACCACGCAACTGCTAACCTGCTCACCGAAATACCCCACCTGTCGAAATCACTCCCCGACATCTTCCAACGATGTTGCATAGGGTACCATCACTACGACATCAATAACCCATCCTGAGTTCGAGCTCACTCTCTAGCTGCACGAGCCCATTCACCCCTCGTGGACACCCATTAAATGTGCGACAACATCCTTTCGCTTCAAGGTCATACTACATCTTTCTTCACTTCAAGCAACTCCTTTCCGTCATATACAACCTCCTGCCGCATAACAACACTATGCTTCAAATTAATGTACCGACTTCCATCGCCCGTCACTGAAATCCCCACTTCAATTTAGATCCGAAAACGCCAATACCCAAGCACCAATATTCTCAAGTCGTTTCAGACTCCCCTAAGGTGCATAGTTTTCTCATTACCAAGCCCTACGCAGCTCCACTGCTCTCCCACTTTGGGCAAACTCACTCCTTCAATCAACTGCTCGGCCTGTGCTTCCTCAGCCTGACCCTTTAAAAGTTTAAAACTCCGCCTGACACTTTCCACATGTCTTTTTCATCACTTGTTGCTCAGTTATTACCTTAGTAAAATTCATCTTTATATAACTTGAGCCCACCAATCGCTACTGGCTTAAACTCTTTTGAAGGTCATTTTTATCGAACCGTCAACATTTGAAACATTGATTAAATCCTAAACCACTGCATCCTGCGATATCTGACGGTTGCATCTTTAATAGTATTTCACAATATCCTTCCATAAAGCGAATCATAGCAGATTACAACATCATCAAACTTAATACGTCCAATTAGGACAACCGCACCCTAATAAAGAAGAGAACTCCTTCACGCTTTCCATTGCCACATTTCATTACTTCCACTAGTCCACATCTAACTATCCTTAGTTTGCCTGACCTTCCCCTGTCGGGGATAAAATACTGAATCCCTTTGATTACACACTGAGTAAACCTCCGTTCAATTCATTCACTGCCCCGACACGTGGGCAAACACCCTACCATCACAACAACACTGCGGAAATAATCGTTCTTGAGCATCATGGCAACTTGTGCCTAGCCTCGAGGCTCTCAGAAGATCTGTTGCGGAACTAAAACAATGGAATATTCCTCCATAATGTGACTATGATAGTCCAATCAACTATACCGGGTGAATCATCCCGCACCACACTTGTAGTGCCATTACAATCCTTCAAATTTCAATTTATAACAAGCGCTCGCGTCGCTGAAGATTGAGTGGCAAGGAATGAAGCGAATAAGCCTCAAAGGAATCGAACTGCAGGATAAGGAAATCAAGAAGGGAAGTACTCCTAACAGTCCTGCAGCCTCTCGAGGATAAGTACAGACGTCTCCATACCGATCCGCGAGACTCTACTAGACTTGCTCATGACTCGTGAGACCGACGGGAACCAAGTGCTTTGATACCATGTTGTCACGACCCAAATCCACTACGGGTCGTGATGGAGCCGGACACCTCCGTCAGGCCAGCCTACTAAATCATCATTTAATTCCTCTTTTAATACTTTTGAAAATCTTAGGTTTTTTCTTCCAATTTCCATAAATATAAGATCACTTCATGGATTCAAATTTAAACAATAACAGTCAGTACAAAGTTTTACTGAAACCATCCCAGAAACCCGGTGTCACAAGTACATGAACAACTGCTGGCAATGATATAAATACAACACAACACCTGTCCGGAATACAATGGACAGAAAGGAAGTACAATTACTAGGAAGGGACTTTAAAAGCTGTGGGCCGCCTTGAATACTGCAACACACCTAGTCCTTGAATCGACCGTGCTGCTGCGCCCAGTAGGCCGCTAAAGTATCATGTACCTGTGCAACAAAATGCACAGAAGTGTAGTATGAGTATATAATCAACGTGTACTCAGTTAGTGTCCCGCCTAATCCCGAAGGGGTAGAGACAAGATGGTCAACTTTGACACACTCTAACGGTCTAATGATCATTTATCCTCAGTACACATATTAAACCGTGGATTTATTCTTTATAGACATGATTCTAATCCAAATAGAGGAAACGAATAGACACGTAATTCTTTCATAGGAAAATTTCCTGAATTTCTCTTTAAGACATAATCCAATATATTTAAGCCACAAAAAGGCAATAATAACTTAATTAAGTTCAGGCAGCAACACAAGCATGCGCAAATCATACCGAGGCGACAGCCCGATCCAACAAAAATAAATGTGCACTTGCCGAGGGTCGACGGCGCGCCTATAGATTGCATCTATTAATCTGCCGAGGCATTCGGCCCGTTCCAAAATAAACACACACAGACAGATAAACAGCCAGGAAGTCAATGTGGAGCAAATATCTAGGAAAGGTCAATTCTCTTTATTAATTTGGGAAAAATGAAGCTTAAGTCTTTTAGAAAATCCAATTACTAATTTAATGTGATTTAAGCAATCTGAGCCATCAATGATCCCACAATTAATCCACATATAACATGCTTTTTGAGTCCTAAACTACCCGGACAATAGCATAATAGTAGCTACGCACGGACTCTCGTCACCTCGTGCGCACGTAGCCCCCACAACTAGGAGCACATAATCAATTTAACTCACCTATGGGGTAATTTCCCCCTCACAGAATTAGAAAGGAGACTCACCTCGCTCCGAAGACTCGCAACCGGCATTCTACATCCTTCCGAAGGCTTGAACCAATGCACAACGCCCCGAAACTAGCCAATGATCATACAAATCCATTAATATATGCTCAGCTATACCTTACAACTCAATTTATAACAATTCCTAACCCCCGAACGAAAAGTTGACCAAAATGCCCTCGGGTCCACGAGCCTGGAATCCAAAATCTCTCGAAGATAAAGGTTACCCATGACCTTAGGAACTAAAATATATGATTTTCTCCTAATTCCATACTCAAAATCGTGGCTAAGATCCAAGATTATAATTTTCTAGGTTTCCAACCAAAATCCCAATTTTTATACTAATTTTCATGCCCTAATCCATACATAATCAATGTATTTAGCTTATAATGGGTGGGAAAAACTTACCTTAGCATGGTTGATGAAGATCCTCTCTTGAACCCTACAAAAATCGCCAAATGAAGTGGGGGAAATGAGTGAAATGAACAAATCCCGACTTTAAAATAACCCTTCTGCCTCCAGCAATTTTTGCTTATGCGGAAAAATCCCGCTTCCGCGATTCCGCTTTTGTGGAAAATTATTCGCTTCTACGGTCCCTAGGCTCCAGCCAAAATTTCCGCTTCAGCGGAGACCAAACCGCATCAGTGGTTTCGCTTAAGCGGTCCAAAAGCCGCTTTTGCGGCTCCTCTCCAAGCCGGGCCTTTCGCTTCTGCGACCTCACCTCCGCAAATGCGGTCCCGCTTTTGTGGAGCCTTGACCACATCTGTGGTCCCCCAAGCCTTAGTCCAAAATCGCTTCTGCAGCCACTTGTTCGCTTCTGCGGTCACCCAATCGCAGAAGCGAAAATACCAGCAACCAGATGCTTTAGCACTTCTTCAAAGTCAATTTTTGATCTGTTAACCACCCGGAATCCACCCGAGGCCCTCGGGACCCCAACCAAACATACCAACCAATCCCAAAACACATTACGGACTTGCTCGAGGTTTTAAATCATGTCAAACAACCCTAAAATCACAAATCACTCCCCGATTAAAGCTTTATGAACTTTGAACTTTCCAACTTCTACTTCCGATGCTTAAACCCATCAAATCCCATCTGATTGACCTCAAATTTAACACACAGGTCATAATTGACATTACGGACCTACTCCCACTTTCGAAATTGGATTTCGACCCTAATATCAAAAAGTCAATTCCCTGGTCAAACTCTTCAAACCTTCGAATTTCTATCTTTAGCCAATTGGCTTCAAAATGGTCTACGGACCTCCGAATTCACTTCTGATCGTGCCCCCAACTCCAAAATTACTATACGGAGCTATTCACAGTCTCGGAATCCCAAACGGATATCGATAACACTGAAATGCACTCCAAGCCAAACTTATGAAATTTCTTCTAATATGCTAACTTCCACAATAGATGCCAAAACGCTCTCGGGTTATCCAAAACCCGCACCGGGCATACGCCCAAGTCCAAAATCATCATACGAACCTGCTGGAACCTTCAGATCCCGATTCCGAGGTCGTTTACTCGAAATTCAAATCCTAGTTCATTCTTTCAACTCTAAGCTTTCGAAATGAGAATTCTCTTCCCAAATTAACTCTGGACTTCTCGAAATTCAATTCCGACCACGTGTACAAGTCATAATACCTAAAATGAAGCTGTTCTAGCCTCCGACTGCTGAACGGAGAGCCAGTAATTAAAACGACCGGTCGAGTCGTTACATGTGTCCAACAGGAAGGGTTATTATCTCACATAGCATTCTAAGTCTTTAACTTTATTTTATCATAATTTTCTCATACAGGTATAAATTTACTTACTGGACTTTGAGCTTGACAGATACCCTAGGACCATTTAGTCAGGATCGCTCATTCAGGAGTGGCTTAAGAAGTTTTTTTTAATGTTTTGAGTATGTTTTTCTTTTTATGTCGTCTTTTACCTTCTAGTTTTGTACAGTAATGTCGAGTCTTTTGTTATTATATTTTCTATTTTGTATTAGAAAAAATATGTGTTATAAATCACACAAAAAAAAGAGATTTTGCGTTTTTATATTTCTGTTAGATGTTTTCTTTAGAATACTAACTCTAGAAGTTCAAAAAAAATCTTTTGTGGTTTTCCTTAGGAAATTAATATCTAGACCTCAAAATAAAAATTTGCTTTTATATTTTCTTTAGTATATTAAAACTAAAAATCCAAAAAAAAAGAAAAAGAATTTTCTTTTAATACTTATTTAGCAGATTTCTTTAAGATATTAATTCCAAAAATCTAAAAAGATTTTCTTTTGAGGTTCTTCGTTGGAAAATATATAAAAAACAAAAAAAATATTTTTTTTATTTTCACTAGAACTTTAGGACATTATACATAGAAGAAAAAAAAAGCATACTTTATCTTTTGTTTATCTTTAGAGTCTCTCCCTTAGGTAATCAAAAGCTGAATCCAAAAATATTTTATTTTATCTTTTTCATTTCTCATTTTGAAATATTTCTTAAGGATATCAAATGAAAATTGAAAATATTTTTCTTTGGTTTATTCTTTAGATTTCCTTCCTAGAGAATAAAAATATCAAAAAATAGTTTTCTCTTCTAGGGGTTTTTCATTAATAATTTCTCATAGAGTATCTATTTAAATTTATATATATATATATATAAAATATTGAGTTTAGAATAGATTATAGAGTTAAAAAAAATAGGTTTCCTTCTTTTTCTTATCAGAGTAGTCATTAAGGTAAAAAAAAAAGAGAATGTTAGTCTGTTTACTTTATTTCCGATTTTCCCGAACTACGCAAAGATCTAATTCATGCAGCGTCATGATACGTAGGCAACCTACATAGGATTCGATCAAATTATTTTTTTTATTAAAAGGAAAAGGAAATAAAAAAAATTAAAAAATCAAAAAAGAAAAGAACGAAATTATGGGATGTGAGAAATGAGAGGAAAGAAAAGATTGATAATTGGAAGGGGGGGGGGAATGAGCAAGCCAAGAAGTGCCAGAAAAGAGAAGAAAAGAGAGGATTGAAATGAACAAATTGGGATGATGCGATGTGACCTTGTGACCCACGAAGCCATTCTTGAATCGTTAATTGTTGCTAGTGGGTATTGCACGTAATGTGATATTTTTAGTTGTTATATGCCCTAACGCTAATGTGATGACCTCATTTTATTCCCTTTTGTTATCTCCATTGAGCAGAAAGGTGGTTGGTTTGTGGTTCTTACAGTAACTCATCCATATAACACAAGGTCAAAGAGCAAGGTAGCCATGACTAGCAAAGACTTGGACATGGGGGTTATTGATCCGTATAAGGGAATTGTTGAATCAGAATCTGAGTTGAAAGAAAAAGTCTTAAGGTAGAAAGGACAGATCTCCGAAATATACCAAGCCTGGATTAGCGGGCGTCCTCCACCATCAGTTCTCACTAACTACACTGAAAGCCTTGTCACCATTCCGCCACTGTCACAAGTCCAGAATATCTCCAAACAACCTTTTCACACTCCACCCCCCAGAACCACCTCATATCCCGCTCCTTTGACCATTAATTTTTTTTAGCTCATCCACCTGCTACATTTCCTCGATCTTCTAGCGAGACTGTGTTCAAAATCCCCGATGCCCAACACTATGCTCCAAAACCACTTTTCAAGGTCTCGGGCCCATACTCTTACTCTCCTCATTTTGATCCTCTCGGTGAGACTGCAAAGCCTGCTAAGACAGTAGAGCAAGATGAGATATCCAGAAAGCTAAAAGGGTTTAAGATGCTAAAGTTTAATTAGTATGATGGGCGTGGAGATCTCGTAGCCCATCTAAGGGGTTATTGCTATGAAATGAAAAGTGTTGGAGGGAAAGATGAGTTGCTGATGGCATATTTCAGTGAGAGCCTAGCTGGGGCAACTTTGGAATGGCATACTCGTCAAGATGTCAGTAAATGGCATACACTGGATGACATGGCTCAATATTTTGTGCGACACTGTCATGCCCCGAAATCCGAGGAGTGCGACCGGCGCTCAACCGAGTAAACCCGACTGAGCAAGCTTGTTAGGTTTCATTCTACCCAAACTAGTTCATGAATAAAGAGGAGAGGAACTCCATTAATCAAAGCTTATAAACATTTTTATTAATAACTTCCATTTTTGTTTTCATTAGCTATTTCAACAATAGTATCCATAATGCGAAGATTCTTATAGATATGGAGGAAAACATATTTGCCAAATTCCATTATTTCTAATTCCATTCCCAATACCAAACACCACCCACAACCTGTCTACGGAGCCTCTAAACATTATTGAAGAGTAATTTAATATGAAAATGCTGGTAACAAGGCTCCGGCTATACCTCAAATACAAAGTACATGATGAGAAAAAGAACAAAAGATACATGACATGACGTCGGGATAGAGTGGGGCTCACCAAGTCTGCTGGGAAAAGTATACTACTATCATTGGCTGATGCCGCTCGCTGTGGAACAACCTATTTCATAAAACGATACAGTGCCCCCGGTAAAAGGGACGTTAGTGCCATTGAATATCACTAGTATGTATAACTAAATACCATCTAGTTAGAAATAACTTTCATATAAGAGCAAAGAAATCATAAACACCTTCTCATTAGAAAGAACTATCAAACAAGAATAAAGAAATCATAAAGGTCAATCACAGGATTAAACAATCACCACATTATCAAATCGAAGAATCATATGACTTTCACATAATTCCCATAGATTTAGGTTGGGGCACTTGATATTGTTCATCATCATTCATAATACCACCGCTTTCTGGAGCGGAGTCCAATCTCGGCCCGATCGGCTAGGCCGCCTCGCTAAGGCATTGTTTCCTTCTCATTAATCATCTCGTTTCACATATATTATTTCATCGGTTGGTGCCACAACTCTTCACATCATTCTTGTCACTAGGCCACATTTCATAACTCAATCTCTTCTTTTTCCACAGTTCACATCAATAGCAATCTCATCAATGAGCCATTCAATTCAAGAGGTCAAGTATACATGAAAAGAAATAAGAATCATGGTCATATAGACAACAACAACAACCCAGTAAAATCCCACAAGTGGGGTCTGGGGAGGGTAGTGTGTACGCAGACCTTACCCCTACCCCAAGGGGGGTAGAGAGGNCAATAATAATAATAATTCAAAGGAGAAATGATGGTTTGTAAATCGATCCTACATCGAAAATAGAAAATAGTAAAACTCGACATTGCCCCTAGCTATCTTAGACAAAAACCCACCGAACTAGTCCACTACCTCCTAGCCTACAACCGTGATACGCGACTTCCATAACTTCCTATCAAGTGCCATGTCCTCGGAAATCTGAAGCCTCGCCATATCCTGCCTGATCACCTCTCCCCAATACTTCTTAGGCCGCCCTCTGCCTCTTCTCGTGCCTTCCACTCTCAGCCGCTCACACCTCCTTACTGGGGCATCTAGGCTTCTCCTCTGTACATGTCCGAACCATCTGAGCCTCGCTTCCTGCATCTTGTCATCAATAGGGGCCACGTGCGCCTTCTCTCGAATGCTATCATTCCTAATCCTGTCCTTTCTATTGTGCCCACACATCCACCTCAACATCCTCATTTCAGCTACTTTTATCTTTTGGATATGTGAGTTCTTAACAGGCCAACACTCAGCCTCATACATCATGGCCGGTCTAACCACCGCTTTATAGAACCATGGTCATATAGAATATTTCAAAAATAATACACCTCAAGTTCCTTATCAATGGAACTTCAAACATAAGGGTTCTTCCAAAAAGGAGGGGACACACCAACACATAATAGAAATAGACATCAAGTCATAAACAAGCAATTACACCAATCATTCTTGAATTACTCCTTTTCAATCATGACAATATACAATTTAAACATCGGTGCATGTAACAACTCGGATCACATTGGAGGTACTTATAAGGCAAATCATTATCTCGAGCAACCATCTATGGGCATAAATTGAGTACAAGCCTTTAGGCCACTTTATTGTTGTAGTCATTTACGGAAAGTGAAGTCAAGGCTCATTTCATAATCTATTTTATATTTTCTCGTGTCATAGGCATCACCAAGTACAATTACAATTCAAGTTCTCGGCACATTGGCCATACTCTATTTCCTAAAGTCATTCAATTTATTTCAAACATCTTTATACATAAAGGATTTCACATAGTTTGCGTAATATGTGCATCTCCAATCTCAATTTAAGGTCTTAGCATTTCAATGTATAATTCATATCTTTTGCCCCTTTCAAGTTATCAAGATAGCACGTGAATCATCTTGAGACACATCTATCACGCATATAAGGTTACAACACCAGTTCATGTAAAATAACAATCGACACAACAATTCAACTTTAATCTTACCATATTCACAGAACATCGATGGAGCTTGATTTCTAAAAGACAGGGATTTAGCCATACGTACCTGGGATTTGCGCCTTTGTGATACTACAATGATCCAATACCCTTCAATCTACAATACAACATTCAATAGGACCAATATTAGTAATAAATTCCATAACTTATGCCATTTAGGCCTATTATCAAACACCTTGTAGGCATAGATATTTACACCTCATAACTATAGTATTGGTTCCTCCAACTATCACCATTAACCAACAATTCATCCCACCATTAGTCTTTAACAATTTATACTCCTAACATCACACGTGTGATCAACCATTCACACCCAACCAACAAAATTCCATAAAACAATCACCTTTAAATCCCTACCATGTTCATGTATTTAAATTGGGAATTTATCGCCTCCAATCACCATACCATAAGTTGTAATACATGATTCATACTCATAATTCCATAATAACTCCATATATGTAAGTCTAAGGTGTAGGATTACCTCTTGTAGACCAATTCTTGAAAGACAACTTTGGGGTGTTCTTGAGGTTTTTAAGAAATCCTATGAAATCCAATCAAAATCATGTTGTAACTAGTGATTGAGAAGTGAAATCACCATGGAAACACACTTAAAAACTCACCTTAGGTGCGCAATTGGATGCCTTGGTCGAGTTGGGGGTGTAGAGGAAGCTCTAAGCTTGAGAAATGACTCAAATCCTCTTATTTCCAGTCCTTAGGTGTATTTATAGGCCTGCTACTAGCGCGATCATGCTAGGGAGATAGAATACTTCGCAATATGCGCGTCTACTAGCGCGATCGTGCTAGTGGTCGCGCTAGTGACACCTGCCTAGTAAAATGGTCATAACTTTTTGTATGCACCTCTAAATGACGAACGGTTTATTGCGTTGGAAACTAGACTCAAAGGAATTTAATTTGATAGGTTGTGCATCACACAAATCCTTATATAACTAGAGATATGATTGTCCAAAGTGAGGCCTTCTGCGCACTTATTTACAACTTTCGTCTATTATGAAATTTTCCAACATGGCTTAGACTTGGCCTCTTCTTAGACCCCAATTCACTTCTAATATCACTTATACGCTTATTAGCATATCCAATTGATATCCATTATATTATGAATCCTCATTTGCATACAAAATAAAATAATTAGCCTACCTTGCCATGACGAAATCTTAAATTACTTGAAAAAAATAACTCCGAGGCCTTACAAACACTTTCAGTATAATATAGACACTAACCCAGACCACTCCTCCCTATCTCTGATGGAAAAGAAACCCAAGGAAAGTTTTAGGGAATTTTGGTTCAGATAGAACAAACAAGTTGCTCGAGATAGTCCTCCCATTGATAGAAAAGATGTTGCTGAGCCTCGCCAACGACATGATCCAATGGCCATTCCTGCTAAACGCTTTCAGCCTCAATACCGACCCTATGAACATCCCTAATCTCCATATAATCCACCCCAGTATTATCATTCGAACAACATCCTGCCATCTATCCAACCACTAGGTCACTCCTTATGGCGAGCACCAGCATCCCAAAATTCACGTGCACCTTCACAACATTTTCGAGCATCCAACAACCCTAACATATAGACCCTATTAATACCTATAGGCAGGATATCAAATGAGATTAAAGCAATTTTGAAGGAACTGGTTTCAGGAAATGTTGACACTTAATAAGACCAGTTTTAAGAAGTAAACTTGGCGAAATGAAATTGATTAATCAGGCTAATTATATTATCAGACATAATTGCGAATGGAAATCCCTACAGACATAATATCTAGGCGTATTACAGGTTTTAGTCAATTTGCAGTAACATGAGGAAAGACTTATTAGAACTTAATCGGAATGAGTCCTATAAGCATGGTATCTATACTTGAATTGGTTTAACGCATGATGGTTTGGAACCTAGAAACACGGTCTCTAACATGACAAATGCAGAATCTTATGAACATGGTTTCTATCTGATGCAAATGACACTGGAAGTGAAACCTTATAGGCATGATTTCTATTTGATGCAAACGAAATTAGAAATGAAATCTTATAGGCATGATTTCTATTTGATGCAAAACAAAATTAGAAGTGAAATCCAATATGCATGATCTCGATTATGCAAAAGCAATCTGATTCAACAATAGTAAAACCCTATGAACATGTTTTCTATTGAGTAATACCCCCAAGTATCTATTTACAAATTATTACAAACTGATGAATGAATTACATAAATGAAATAGAAAATCAAGGAGCTATTCCATAGGGAGCATGCAATTAGGCCCAAGTTCCCGAAGCCTCCAATGGTCTTACAAGCCTCATTTCCATAGACAAATCAGAGTCTAGGTGCATCAGAGTTCCCTAAGGGTCTCAAGGACCCTGGGCAATACTTACACCTAGACTTAGTAACCAAGCATTGAATCAGTGCAGTGTGGAAGGCCATCCTTAGTATGCCAAAGTTCAGAGGCCTCTCAAGAGGATCCAAAGGCAGTACACATACTAGAGGGGGCAGAACTTATTAACTAAGAGTGAAGTGGAAGTGCATGACACAAGTTTGAAAGAGTTATTGAAGACTGTATTGGAAAGTCTGTTTTGAAAGCACTTAGAAAAGCAACAAAGATTGCTTGAAATGAGGTTGGAGTATTAAACAAGTTTAAACACCTTGGGAAGAGATCACATATAACTAGCTTTCAGAATTCAATAGTCATACAGGGGTTAATGGGTTTGGGGATACATAATCATTTGAATGCAAACACATGACCCCAACAATGGGTCTTAAGGCTGGTTTGGACATGCTCATAGATAGTTGACACTGGCAAAATCACAACCAGTCAAGAAGAATACAAACACATAAGGGTGATAAGGCTTTGGGGATTCATAGGGAGGTAGGCACACAAGAAGTAAGAAACAACTGACAAGGCATGCTTTGAAATACACATGAGGAAATACATTAATCTAAAGGGAAGGGGAGACATAATAGCATACTAGAAATATGACTTAGCTACAAGTTTAACAACAGAACCACAAGTAGAAGCATACTAGAAATAAGAGAAACTGAAACAAGAAAAGAAGCATGTTGTTGTCGAGGCTTTAAATGAAACTAGAACATATCAGTGAAGATAAAAATAAGTAGAATGAAAGAACCAAAGAGCACAAATAATTAGCCTTGGCTTGCAGCTAGCTAATAGCAGCAAATAGCACAAGAGAGGGGGGGAACAAAGATTTTTAATAAGAGAGGAGTTTTGAAAACCCAGTGTTCATCTCTTGTTAATGAAACACTTAGGGTATTTATAGTTGAAAGTAGGTAGTGAAATAAGGTAAAAATTATAGTGGTATACTAATTTAAGAACTCGGAATCAATCAATAAGAGAATCAAGGAAGTACTTCCTTAAATTAAGGGAATCAAATCAAATAGGGAGATTCAATATCATATAAGGCAAGAAGAAAAATAAGTGCATGACTAAATAAGGAAGGAGTCAAGGTTCAGTAAGCATAGAGTAGTCGATTAGGTCCAAATTCATAAAGCCTTAATTCAATAGAAATAAATATCATAGCAAATATGGTAAGGAAATTAGTCAGCTTAAATAGACGGGGTAAAGCTTGTAAGACTTTAAAAGAAAATCTTTCAATCACCATCAATTAAGGAAATCAGGATCAATCAAGAGAGAGCCGTGATTCTGCATTTTCAACATATAAATACAGGAGATCAACAAATGTAGCAAAGGGCCAGGTTAGCCATATTGACAGAAAAAAAAAAGCAATAGATGAATAAACAAAGTGTGCATAATCACACAAAATTGGAATATTTCGGCTAGGAATTCAGTAAACACATTCGAAGCCAGATGACCACGAGAGATCAACAAGAATCAAATAAACAGGCTAACATACAGACCCAAGGCAAAGAGAATCATGCTGACACACAAAACCAAAGCAAAGAAATCATGCTAACTCACAAATCAAAGCAAATAAATCATGCTAACTCATAAAGCAAAGAAAAGAAATCATGCTAACTCACAAAGTAAGGAAAATCATGCTAACACATTGAACCAAAGCAAAGAAAATCTTAAAAAATTAAGGTTTTAACTGAGTCGAGTAAAAAATTAGTTGGAGCACAAAATCGGTCAAAATAAGTAAGGAAAAAGGTTTAATCATAAGGAAATCGGGTGAAACAAGCGTAGAAGGATCTCCGAGAAACCCTAGCTTTCAAAGGAAGTAAACACGGTTTAAATTGGAGGATCTTTCAGAAGAAGCTTGAGAATAAGCAAATCATACAAAGAAATAGGCTTAAAGTGTAAAATATAACACAGGTCTGAGATATTCAGAAGAGAGTTAGGGTTTCAAAGGGAAACCCAAATATAAATCGAAAGAACCTATTGCAGACTTCACCGATCGTAACATATAAGGTGTGATTTTGCCCAAAATCACATCGGAGAAGCCATGAGTAACAGAAACAGAAACCCTAGGTCCAAATCGGCATGGCCGAGGTCCCTTGAAGGTCTTAGAGATGATGAGCAAGGCGATGAGAGACTCATTGGAGGCTTGGGTTGAAAGGATGGTCGCCGGAGATGACCGGAGAAGGAGGCGTTTGATGGAGTCTAGGGTTAGGTTTTAGAGAGGAGAAACGATGAGAGCATCTGAAGGCAGCAGGGGATTTGGAAATGAGTAGGGTTATGGGTCATTTGGAAATTAAAAAGGAAAGGAGAAATGAGGGCTATTGATCTAAAAGATCAACGGCGAGGATTTAAAATAGCTTGGGTCGGGTAGTGGGTAACTGGATCTGGGTCGGGGTATTTAATAGAAAATTGGGCTGGTATTAGGGTCCGATTAGGCTATAATTGAAAGCCAAATTTGGCTGTTATTTAAATAGCCAGTTTTCCCCTATTTTAATTTTAATAAATAATAAGTAATATTTGGAAAATAATTTAAGGTGCCAAAATGATTTAAAATATATAATTAATATTTTAAAAATATAGTGACCAATTTTATGCGTATAACATATAATTTTATCTTAAAAGGGCTAATAATGCAATTACATGCAATTTAGCTTAAAAAATACTAAACGCAGTTATAAAAATACATAAAAATCATATTAGCCATATTTTGGATTAAGTATAGAAATTAAATAAATGAATTATCAAAAAAATAATTTTGGAACTAACTACTGGGGATTTTGTGGATAAAAAAGGAGAAAATAAATCAACTTAAACTCTTAAATTATGGAAAAAATAATAAAAGCCTTGTGCATGCTTATATATGTATATATATGTTATTTTAAAGGTATTTATGTATATTTAAATTATATAGGAAAAAATTAGGTATCAACAGCTGCCCCTCTTTACCAAGGAAGGATGAAAGAGTTTTTGGTAAAAAAATGACGGCCAATTTTGACCGGATGGGATGTTTCAAAAGACATAGGCCGAACTCCAGCTTCTGAGTTGCCCATATGTCCCTGGTTTTATAGGAATCAGGCCATGTGTAGTTCTGGACTCACCTGCGGAGTATGCCGATGAAATTGCTGTAAGAATGGACACGAGATGCGGAAGCGGCTATGGTGAACAGTTAAGGTTCGAGACAGTTGGAGAGAACTGGAGTGAGATCACTCCTGCTCGGATAGTGGTCTTTTGCTGATTACCTGCAAATAAAAGATGCTACAAATGTATTTGCGAAAATTTAAATGTGATGTAGATTCCCTTTGGACCATGAAGGTTGTCTTAGGATGGTTAAAGATGACGTCTTTGGACCATGACGTCCGGGGCCATGAATTGTTTAATGAGGGATTTTCAGGCCATGAAATGATGTTCTCGGGCCATGAAAATGGTGCCTCCAAAACATGATGCCTTTGAATAATGATATGCAAATTCGAGAGATCCTTAGACCATGACATGGTGTCTTCTAGCTATGAGGATGGTGCCTTTAGACTATGACACCTTTGGATAGGTTGGCGATATTTCAGCCCATGCTATGAAAATAATATAATGTTAACAAGACAAGGCTTGGTCTTGTGAAATGGAGGGCAGAGCTTAGCCCGATTGAAAAGCAAATAGATAGTATTAGCAAAGAGGGACAGTGTTTAGTCCCATGCAAGTGGGGAGGCCAGGATTATCATGATGCAAATAAGGAGGCAACGATTATCCTTATGCAAGTATGGAGTTAGGGCTTAGACTCATGCAAGATTGGAGATAGAGCTTAGTATCATGCAAAGAGAAGGAAAATGTGGAGGTAGAGCTTAACCTCATGCAAGATACGGGACAGGGCTTAGTCCTGAAAATATGGAGTCAGGGATTAGACTCATGCGAGATTGGAGACGGAGCTTATTCTCTTGCAAGTAAAAGGAAAATGTGGAGGTAGAGCTTAAACTCATGTAAGATGCAGGACCGGGCTTAGTCCCATGAAAATATGGAGTGAGGGAGCTCAGTCCCATGCAAATATAGAGTCAGGAATTAGACTCATGCAAGATTGTAGATAGAGCTTAGTCTCATGTAAGGAGAAAGCAGCACTTAGCCTTATGAAAATATGGAGTTAGAGCTTAGACTCATGCAAATATGGAGTCAATGATTAGAGTCATGCAAATATGGAGTCAGGGATTAGACTCATGCAAATATGGAGACAAGGGTTTAGACTCACACAAAGAGAAGGCCATGCTTAGCCTTATGCAAAATGGAGGCAGGGCTTAGCCTCATGCAAATATGTAGTCAAGGATTAGACTCATACAAATATAGAGTCAAGGATTAGACTCACGTAAATATGGAGTTAAGGATTAGACTCCTAAAAAGAGAAGGCAGTGCTTAGCCTTATGCAAAATGGACACAGGGTTTAGCCTCATGCAAAAAATGGAGTCAGAGATTAAACTCATGCAAATGTGGAGCTAGATTTTAGACTCATGAAAATATGGAGTCAGAGATTAGACTCATGCAAGTATGGAGTTAGAGATTAGACTCATGCAAGTATGGATCAGTGATTAGACTCATGCAAATAGAAAATGACAGATAAGGGTGGAGTATATATCTTAGCTAGGATATGTTCAGTGTTTAACGGCCGGATAGATAGTGAATTTGCTTTGCATACGAATGCTATCATCAAATGTGCCTGCGTTCAAACAAAAATCGTAAGTTTCATAGGGGGGAGGTTGGTTCTTGCTTCGTCTACCGGCCTTGCTTTGCTCCGCTCTGGAAGCCCCCTTTGTGTTCCCCTAAGTAGCACCTGACTGTAATACAAATAGAATTTTTGAAAAATATGCATTCATTGATAAAATAGAATTTTTTTGGAAGTGTATTGATATATCAAGTAACTTTGATGAACTAGCGACTGTGACACATTTCAAAGGCGTTGCAGCTCTCTTATGTTGGAATTTTGAGGGTGCTCCCCAAAATTCTGTCCCAATTTGGTAGATGATCTCTAATCGTTTGCAAATGGTGGACCTTGCTACATCTTCCTCAGAATTTTGAGAATCTTTCTCAAAAAATTTCTCTAGTTCTTGACTAATGACTGACTTCCTGGCATGTGATGGCGCTGGCTGGACTTGTCCCGGAATTTTAAGGACCCTCCTCAAAATTCTGTCCCAATTTCTGATTTTAGGGGAAATGAAAATTTTATTATGATATGACCGAACCCATAAGGCTGCCTACGTATCCCCTCTTAAACGGGAATCAGGTCAAGCATAATTCAATTACATCAAAAGAGAAATGTGAAATACTCAAGGCATAGTATCTCTTGACTGCGTTTGAATTGATTGGTTTTGGCTAGATTTCTCCGTCCATTTCTGCAAGTATGAGTGCTCCTCCTATCAGGACCCTGTGAACCATGTACGGACCTTTCCAGTTGGGATAGAATTTCCCTTTGGCTTCATTTTAGTGTGGAAATATTTTCTTTAATACCAACTGCCCTGGTGCAAACTGCCTTGGTTTGACCTTTTTGTTGAAAGCTCTAGAAATTATGTTCTGATAAAGTTGGTCGTGACATACTGCGCTCATTTTCTTTCCATCGATAAGGGTCAATTGCTCATAGCGGCTCCTTATCCATTTTGCATCGCTGAGCTCAGCTTCCTATATGACTCTTAAAGAAGGAATCTCTACCTCGGCTGGGATGATAACCTCGGTACCATAAACCAACATGTAAAGGGCTGCCCCGGTTGACGTGCGAACTATGGTGTTGTACCCTAATAGAGTAAAGGGTGACTTCTCATCCACTTTTTGTGATTCTCTACCATTTTTCTTAGTATCTTTTTAATGTTCTTGTTGGGGCCTTTATGACCCCATTTATCCGAGGTCTATAGGTGGTGGAATTCTTGTGCTTGATTTTGAAGGTTTCACGTACAGCTTTCATCAAATCACTGTTGACGTTGGTAGCATTGTCAGTAATAATGGACTCAGGATCTCCAAAACGGCAGACAATACAATCCTTGACAAAATCTGCAATAACTTTCTTGGTTAAAACTTTGTAAGATATAGCTTCTACCTATTTTGTGAAGTAATCAATGGCTACAAGAATAAACCTATGCCCGTTCAAAGCAGTAGGCTCAATCAATCCAATAACATCCATTCCCCAGGCGGTGAATGGCCAATGAGCTTGTTGCATTTAGCTCGTTTGGCAGCACCTTTATCATGTCGGCATGCACTTGACATTGAAAGCATTTTCGGACATACTGAATATAATTCGTCTCCATGGTCATCCAAAAGTAACCTTCCCTGAGTATCTTCTTGGCCAGAACAAAACCATTCATGTGCGGGCCAAATGTCCCAGCATGCACATTCTCAAGTAACCTAGAAGCTTCCTTCGCGTTGACACATCTTAGTAAACCCAAATTCGGAGTTCTTCTATACAAGTTCCCTCCGCTGTACAAAGAGTGATTTGAAATCTCCAGAGCATGCATTTCTGAATGTGATTTTCATGCTCCGGGTATTTTCCTTTTGATAAGTACTCATTGATGTCATGGAACCAAGGATTTCCATCTGCTTCTTCCTCGACATGAGCACAATATGCCAGCTGATTATAGATCCTCACCAGAATGGGATCAATGTAGTTCTTATCTGGATGTTGTATCATTAATGACAAGGTGGCTCATGCGTCGGCAAACTCATTCTAAATTCTGGGCACATGTCGGAATTCTAACTTTGTGAAACTCCTTTTCAATTCCTGCACATGGTGCAGATATGGCAATATCTTGGAATTCTTGGCAGTCCATTCTCCTTGTACCTGGTGCACAAGAAAATATAAATCGCCGATCACCAACAACTCCTGAATGTTCATGTCGGCTGCCACGTTGAGCCCTAGTATGCAGGCTTTGTACTCCGCCATGTTATTGGTGTAGGGAAATCTGAGTTTAGCAGATACGGGATAATGCTGACCCGTTTCTGATAACAAGACTACTCCAATGCCTACTCTTTTGAAATTTGTGGCTCCATCAAAGAACATCCTCCAAACATCGTATGCTTCGGTAATGTCTTCTCCTACGAATGATACTTCTTCATCAGGGAAATACGTTTTCAAGGGTTTGTACTCTCCTCCCACCAGATTTTCAGCGAGGTGATCTGCCAATGCTTGTCCCTTGATTGCCTTTTATGTTACATAGATGATGTCGAACTCACTTAGTAGTATCTGCCATTTAGCTAACTTCCCCATAGGAATGGGCTTCTGAAATATGTACTTCAAAGGATCCATCCTGGATATGAGGTATGTAGTCTAGGCATAGAAATAATGCCTCAACTTCTGGGTTGTCCAGGTCAAAGCACAGCAAATGCGTTCAAGTAGAGAATACTATGCTTCATAAGGTGTGAATTTCCCGCTCAGGTAATATACGACTTGCTCCTTTCTTCCTGTCTCATCATGTTGTCCCAAGACGTATCCAAGCGCTCCATCTAACACGGATAGATAAAGTAGCAAAGGTTGTACTGGCTCTGTCTGGACCAGAACTGGCGGTGTGGACAAGTATTCTTTGATTTTGTCAAAAGCTTTCTGACAATCCCCGGTATAACTTGTCTAGGCATCCTTTCTCAGCATCTTGAAGAAGGGTTTACAATTACTGTGGACTGTGCTATGAATCTATTGATGTAATTGAGCTATCCCAGAAAGCTCATCACGTCTTTCTTGCTTTTGGGTGGTGGTAACTCCTGACTAGCTTTGACTTTAGTCAGATCTAGGTCGATCCCTCGGCAACTGATGATGAATCCTAGTAGCTTTCCTATGGGAACCCCGAATTCACATTTTGCGGGGTTCAACTTCTACCTCCTTAGCCTGTGAAAGAACTTCTTCAAGTCCGCTATGTGATCCGCGGCTCTCTTGGATTTGATAATGACTACATCCACATATACCTCTATTTCTCTGTGTATCATATCATAGAAGATGGTTGTCATGGCCCTCATGTAAGTAGACCCAATATTCTTTAGACTGAATGGCATCATCTTGTAACAGTATACTCCCCAAGGCATAATAAAAGCTGTCTTCTCGGCATCTTCTTCATCCATCCAGATCTGGTGATAACCTGCGAATAGGGGTGTTCATGGTTTGGTTTGGATTGGTTTTTTCATAAAGAAACCAAACCAAGTAAATCGGTTTTTCAAATATTAGAACCAAACCAAACCAATTAAGTAGGTTTTTTCTCGATTTGATTTATGTCGGTTTTTCGATTTTTTTGGTTTTCCCGTTATTTCTTAAATATAAGAAATATACTATCAAACACACATTTCGGAGACCACATTTTTAACGTAACACTATTAAATCAATTGCCCTATGAGAAATCTATTATTTATCAAGATATATTGATGGTTATTGAATCAAATAGTGATGAATAAATTAAGGACTCAATTAAAAATATTTTATTTTTAACATGAAATAGATTGTTACTCTTAAAAAAAGAAAACTACCAATTAAACTAGAATATAAAGGTAAACAACTGTATTAAAAGTGCAAACGATTAATATATACTATAAACTTTGTATAAAAGTGTCACACCTCTTTTTTACGGCGCTAACATACTCCCGGCGAAAGGGATATATAGGCATAAAAAGAGTTTTTCCA